>BLKR01002064.1:0-225732 GCA_011170035.1 Teleogryllus occipitalis | reverse complement strand
TTAGGGGGAAACCCCACTACGGTAGGTTGGCGCCGGATCTCGCCATCCAGCGGGGAAAGATTACCGCTTTCTCCGGAGAAAAACATGCACTACACTAACGGGACTAATGACCAAAGCAGTTGACGCGCCCTGAAACACGAAAAAATCAATCAAATTAAATGAAGAAGAAAATATCGGAAATGAACGCACATATTACCTCACAAAAAATCTTTGTAAATTACTGATTTGCTGAGGTTCCGAGTGATTGTTGACACACTTTTCTTTTATGAGTCAGTGGTCGATATTATAAACGTATAAGCGTAGAAAACGAAGAACGTAAGGTACATATATTTACGAGTAACGTTCAGGAGTTGAAGAATGACTGCTGTTTCCACACTACAAAGAAGTTACTTTGTCGTGTAGATCAAACGTAGTGCCGACATTTTGAATGTAACAGTCCCCCACAAAAGGGCACACAGCACTCTCTCTGCTAACGCGTGCTCGGGGCGTTACAATATCCGTTAAACACGAGTCGCAAAAATCAAAATTACTAAAAAATGATTAACTAACATGAGGCACTGTGTATAGCATTGGACTTGTATTTTTACACTCGTCATGATACATTAAATATGTGCATAGTTCCATTTGAAAAAAACAAATTTACCTCAATATCTTGTAAAATACAAATGATGAAGTGGAAATAAATAATGTATAAACTAGCCCTATTCCCTCTTGCACTTCTCTTAAAACTGCATTGCATAAAACTTCAACTGTTCACCTTTCTCTCTGGAGGCCCACCCGCGGTTTTTTACAAGGGGGGATGTTTGAAATGTATACCCTTTGCTGTTAATTAGCGCCAAAGAATCGCTATAAATAATTGAATATGTGCCAACTGTTGCAGTAATGTAATTAGAACTTCATGTTATTTTCCATAACATCCTAAAAGGTGTCACCATGTGCATTTCCTAATTTTGGGAAACAAATTAATTAATTTTTTTAAAATTATTAAGTTTTGTGCTGATTATGAACCGAAATTATGGTATATTTTATCCAGTGAATGTAATATACTTACGGCGTTTGATGAATAGAATGAATGTAATATAATATATAGAATGAATGTAATATATCCAACGGCGTTGGATCAATAGAAACGAATGTTTTAGCGTGACGAAAGGTTTTTCTGTGACATAGATTTAAAAGATCCCTTGGTTAAGTTCTTTCCGAGTCTATATTTCATTTTCCTATACCAATCTTTTATCTCGTAATTTTTTGACATGTTACACTCAACGATAAGGTCGAAGAAAACAACCTTTCACTTCGCAGGTAACTAATTTTGTTCCCAATCTCTCCGAAGTTTCCGAACCCATTCCCCCTCGCATGTTACCGACGTTATTTCACGAAATTGGCCGGGGGTTTCATTTCGATTCAATGTCACTCCGTATCTTTCGAACAAACACTTTTGAAATTTTTATTTCAGGGGAAAACTCGAAGAATTTGTCCCAATGTTGCTCCTGATTTAAGATTGAAAATTAGTTAAAACGAAGAAAATACCGTTAAATCGAAGTAAATTATTCAAATTAAGACTGTAACAATATTTCTCCTACTATTTCTAAACTTAATGGTTGATACACTTCAAATTAACAATTCATACTGCCTCTTTCCTGTACAAACGGGATGGGAATATGAAAAAACCCTTTTTACATATAGATATTTTTTTACGAGACATCCACGTGGTCTGTTTACAGAAGTGACAGTGAATTCTAGGGAACGAGGCACTGATGTATTCTTTTTCATATATGTTCAGTAATCTGAATGGAGTTCATTCCCTAATGCACAGTCTAAAGCTCCACCGAATGGTTTCATTAGCGTAAGGTGATAACGTCGGCGCCAAAAAGACGAAGCGCTCTGCAGGAAGGCCGGGTGAAGGAATGTTTCTTTCTGCATATGCTCGCAGTGAAAAGATGAAACCCTTGGGCGGGGCGTGGCGGGGCGTGGGAGGGGTCTCTTTGGCGGAGACGACTGGCTCGCCTGCTGGCCCGGCCTGCACCGCGTTATTTACCTGCGCGAGCCTAATTTCCTCTGGCAGCGACGCCGCGAGCGGAGCAGGGCGTGGCGGGGTGGGGTGGGGCGGGGCACAGGGCCGCGGGCTCAGCTGCCGCTGCACCGTGCCCCTCCCCTGGCCTCTGCCCGGGCGCTTTCATTACCGCTGATCCGCGCATTCACCTGCCGCATCCACAGCTGCGTGCTGACGGCGGCGGCAGCGGCGGCGGGGGCCGGGCGGGCGCGGGGGCGTGGGCGTGGGCGGGGGCGGGGGCCGAGGGGGACGCCGGAGCCTTCCGAGTGAGCGGCGCCCCTCCACTCAGGGGGAGGGGGTCTGCCGCTAGGGGGCTTTCAGAATGGATCAGGTGGACGGCGGGCGGCCGGACGTGGACTGGGTAATCAGAGGCTGCGGCGCGAACGGCGAGCGAAGCGGGGGCGGGGCGGGAGTGGGAATGGCAGGGAGCGAGGCGACGCGAAATCCAGAGGGGCTCAAGATTTTTATGAAGTGGCTCTGGCCTAGCAGCAGCTTGTCCCACCCCGGTTGTTTTTTAACCCGTCGCCCGTCGTTCTAGTAGAGAAAGAAAAACACAGGAACCCACATGCAAGTATCTCTATGTGAAGCGACGTATGAATATGGAAGGAATCCGCTTTAATCAGTGCAATTAGTGCTTGTTTACTTTTTTCACTGAATATGTATTCTACGTTTTTTCACTTTGTTGTAGCCCTAGCTCTAACCATGCAATTGTGATTAAAATAATGAAAATGAACATTCAAAATAATAGGCATGGTCAACAGGAGAGCCCGACTCACTAGATGCTCGACGAATGGAACATGGCAGGGCCGCCATTTCGACAGTGCTTCCTACGAAGCGAAACTACAAGCGAGCGGTAGTCATTAATGTAATTGAAAAGTATTATTAAATGGCGCACTATTTCGATTTGGCTTTCGTTCTTTCTATTGCTCTTTACTTTCGCTTCCCTTGTGCTAACTCATTTTCTTTTTCTTCCTTTCTTTCTACGCCTCTTGCCTAATCGTCTGTGGAAATGCAACCTTCCTAGTTCCTCCTCAGCTGCATTCTTATAGATGGTTGTTGGCAGATAAACAGACAAATTAATTCAAATTTGGCGTCGTAGTTTGAATACAATCACTCCTAAGCACTCAGCAAAAGGTATACATTTCGAACATCCCGCGTTAGTTAATTTTTCGGTCGAAACTGCCGGCTGGCTTGCAGAGAGAAAAACAGATTCGTTTCGTGGATCATCTGCTTTGAACTGCTTTCTAAGATGGCCGGGAGAGCGCACTACAAATCAGACACCAAGCACGACCAGAATAGAAAACATTGCATATTGTCGCAATTTGGCGGAATCATGACCCTTGCCATAAACGACGCGATGGGATCACATCGTTTGAAATCCAGGGACGCCGAACATTTTTGTGGCGACTCGCCTCGGTCGTGTAAATAGCTGGTAATGCTCGCGTATGTATCGAGTGCAATGACAGTTAATACAATTCCGTAACGTTGACGTGGAGACTGACAGCTCACCAGAATGGTTGGCGCGTAATCGTAGCTCCCACGCACACATTTCGAGAGAAAAAAACAGAAGTAAAACGCATTCCTTTTCGCCCAGACAGGTAATACTGACAATTTCTTCAATAATTAATGACTCTTACGCCGAGGAATGTTAATAGTCTGGACTTTCGTCATTTCAAAGTCTACCTTCATGACAAGAGTGAATGGAGTTTCCTTGGTACAATCTCGTCAAAATGCTCCCTGACTGCGGCGGGGTTGGGGGCAGACGCGGGGCGTTGGAGCGAACTTCGAATTCGTCGCGTTGCGGGCCTCATGTTGGAATCGTCTGCGCCAGTTTCGCGGCCGCCACGCCGCCATTGACAAGTCTAGTCATGGTTTTCCGAAATCGCCATAACAAACCGAAATGCATATTTTCTATTTTTAACTATGATATTCATGTTACGAAAAAATAATATTGCAAATACAATGCATTTCAAAACCTTAGTTAACGATTTATTGACATTTCCATGTACAAGCATCACGCAACCAAAAATGCAAGCAGAACACGGCGCCACAGATTTATAATACCAACAATTTTTCAAACTAATTATTCATTTTAGTTGTTACGTCTATTTATATTAAATATTTATTACTTTTATGTTACAATCTTAATATTTATGATCTTTGAAATAACATTAAATTATGTTTATAAGATGTTTGATTCATCTATTCACTTCAGTCCTGTGCGTACACATGTGTACAAACTACTCATATTACGATAAATTCTGTACATAATGATTTTGATTTCTGCGTTTTTGTGGATTTCAATTTTGCGCGGGATGTGACGCGAACTCTTTCTTGAGGCTTTACTAAACACTCTGGTGACAGTTCTCTGAAACAGATAATTTGCTGCGAAAACATAAGCGAGAAGAAGGCTCTCACAAAGACCTCCCTTGTTGGAGAAGCACTTTCTACTTACGCACTTTTGTTTGCAGGCAAATTCTAAATATTCTCTGTATATTTCCGAGTTTTTTTAGGTACAATTAGTTGACTATTGAACTTGAATACATAATTTCGTAACTAAGAAGTTGTGGTTTCGACAAAAAAATAACTCATGGGCTTTCAAGTACCATAAAATGCTTTTGTAAAGTCTAGTAACATGAAAACCCGTTTGATGTCTCTACAAATATGTTCAATGCAACCTAATAATGAATAAATAAATCAGATTCAGCAGTATAGTACAATTGTAAGTCGTTAATAGTGATAGCACGCGGCGCAATTTTAGCATATTGCAGCGAAATAGTTATATTGTGCGAAGCAAAGTTCTTAAAACAGAAAATTTTAGCTTTTGTCGTATTTAACTTAAAAGTATTTTGGATAAATATGAACGGAGCTATGGCCATAAAGTGTAATGTTTGTTATCATAAAATTGTTGCAGGGCCACTACCTCAGCTGAAAATAAGTTGATAAAAATGACATTAAATAATATTTATTCGTTATTTTCTAAACGGTAGCGAAAAAAAGGCCGAAAATGGGATGTTTATGGGGTTTGTGGCACCCGTAAACCAATTTTAAAAACGATTTTATTGGTGCCGATGTTGTTCTTGCATTGAAAACTAACTTTTTCATTAAGCCATTGCCTTCTAGTTTTTTCGATACAGTCTAATATATAACAATATCTCGTAATAACAGTTGTACACAGATCAATCACATTAATGTGACCACCAGCTATGTTCGAAGTAAACGAGCAATAACCCCTCACAAGTGGAGGATACATAAAACATGTCGGGTGGAAGCGGAAAACAGTGCGGTAGATGTCACAATGCAGAAATGGAGCAATTTATCGGACGTCCAAAAGGACATGATCATTGCCTCTCGGGTCAACAGCGGAAACCCTACGGAAACGGCTAAGTTTCTAAAGTGTTCGTGTACCGCCATGGTTAAAGTATACCATGCATGGTATTATTGCGATATCCAAAACTGACGCCGAGGCGACTGTGGCATCACCACGGGCCATAGATGACAGGCGAGGACGACAACTGCGGAAATTTATACGGGCGGATAGACGTACAACTGTGAAAATCACCTCTCAGATGAACCAACAGGCTACCAATAGGGCACGCAGCAACCGTTCAGCAAACGTTGCTGCGTATGGGCCTTCATTGCAGGCGCGTGGTTCGTGCAGCCAATGCTGACTGCTGTTCATCGGCGACCAGGGCTGGAATTTGTACACCAATACTACAACTCGACGTCCACTCAGTGGCGACGGCTGGCCTTTTCAGATGAATCACGTTCCACTCCATTGGGCAAATGGTCGTTGTCACATTCGGCGTGAAACGTCTGAGCGCAAACACCCTGCAAGAATCGCCGGATTGTCGCAGGGCGCTGGAGGGAGCGTGAAGATGTGTGGAATGTTTTCGTGGCATTCCCTGAGTGAAGTCATCATTCTGGAAGGGACAATGGATCAAGTGAAGTACGCAGCCATGCTTGGGAACCATGTTCACCTCTACACGCAGATCGTTTTTCCGCAGCGAGATGGCATTTACAAGCAGGTCAATGCAATATGTCATACAGTTCCAGTGTACGGGCGTGGTTCGAAGGGAACCAGGACGAGTTTGTAGTACTCTCCTGGCCACCAAACTCTCCCGATTTAAACCAATCGAGAATCTGGCTGTTGGCGCCATGAATCTGCAACCGAGGAAGCCCATCTGGCCACGGCACTGGAGTTGGTGGACTGGAGTCCACATCCCTGTCGGTACCCTCCAAAACTTAAGTGACTCTTCCTGCACGTCTCGCAGCGGTCGGCACTGCAAAAGTGAGTTATTCAGAATTTTGATTTTTAAATTTTAAACTTTTAATTTTTTAAGCATCTAGAGCTCCGGTACTCGCCAATCGTGAAGGTGTGTTGATGATTTTAATTCAATTTTCGAATTTTAACTGCATTGTGTGGTCGACGCGTCAATGTCGAAAAAGTGTCCTATGGATACTTTGCATTTTATTCTGGGATACATCGTTGACAATCCGCAATGTTGTTCTCCGTTTATCGGATTGGCATTGGTATGCGAGGAGTAAGAACAAAATTATACTTCTAGAAACAAATTGTTCTTTTCTATTTAATGCTACTAGATGATAACTTAGTTTGTTTCAGTGTAGGAGCGAAATTTAAATGTTGGAGTTATATGTAGGAGCGATAAAGATAATTTTAAAAAAATGGCAACGCAAATTAGTTGAGGAGGATGGGAAAATTTGCTGATTTTGGATCGTTACCTAAACTGGACAGCACCCATATTTCTATACATGAGAGCATTGTGATAATAAAAGTTATCGCTAATGATTGCGAGTCATCTGTAGCTGGATAGTAGTCATTTTAACGAGAAGGATAATTTTTTCCTAGTTCCTTACAATTCTTGTATTTTGTAACCTCCCCCCGTGAAGTTGGAGTACGAAATACCAATGTTTATGTATCCTTGTTATGCTTGTGAAGTGATCTGCTCTTGCTAATGGGTGTGAAATATTAGATACTGGTTGTGGAAAACCAGCAATGGCAGTTTAAAATATAGAGTAGTCCATACAATCAGCAACTAGAATAAATTAAAGAGCAAGTAAAATTTTTCCAAATATGAATACAAAATTAAATAAATTCTTTATTTTTATTTAATTTTTATGTAATAATAATAAAATATTTTAATTTTTATTACTATTATTTTATTATTATTGTTTAGTTGTCATTATTTTAATTATTAAAATATAATAATAACCATAATAATAATAATAATAATAATTATTATTATTATTATAATAATTATTATTATTGTTGAAAAAATAATTTTTTAACAATTTTTTTTGTTTGTTCACAAGATCTCAAAGCATGGGACGATAATTAGGATTATAGCTGGTTCTGTACGATATCTAGCTATGAAAACAGAAGATACGATAACAGTCTGAGTTTGGGATATCTACCATTAAGAACTATTTCTGTATAAATAGCAACAATGAAAACTAATCTTACTAGCCCCCTTTTAGGATAGTTACTGTTTTATCAAAGATTACTTTTTGAAAGTATATGTTGCTGTACTTAATATTCATTTTATGTAGCAACATGGAGAATGTTTTAAATTGAAAGAAATTGAAAACCTCTCAGACATGTTCAATTTAGAATACTCAAAAGCTGTTGTTCTGTTGACAATTAGAATGAGGTATAACGTTATTTACATAAATAATTGAAGACTTATTTTCTCAGGAATAGTGCAATTTTTTCAACAAAATGAACTTAATAATTTTTCATCTATATGTATTATATTTTATTATCCGGATTTATTACATTAATGTTATTTTCAATAAACACAAATTTCTAATTTGTTTGTTATTATTCGTGCTTTTCAAGTCTAACTTAGGTGTTTAAGCACTCAAGTTAGACAGTTCCCTTTCTCAGTTTCGACCAAGGGTCAATTTTATTTATCGTTTCCTCTTTATCCAATATAAGGTGATTAAAATATATTTTATAATGAGTGTACTTTGAATATTGTTCGGAGAAATATTTCATATTGATTGAAACTACATTGAGAGAAAGGAAATAAAAAATACAAACACGGCCCATTTCAGGCAAATTTTCTTGACATCATTGGAATTGATTGATTTATTGATTTTTTTGTTTCCGGGCGCATCAACTGCTTTGGTCATTAGTCTCGTAAATGTAGTGCATGTTTTTCTCGGGAGATTGCGGTGATCTTCCCCCACTGGATGGCGAGATCCGGCGCTGACCTACCGTCGCCTAGTGGGGTTTCCCCTTAACCCGTACAGCCAGCCGCTAGAATTCTCCTCCAGACAGCAACTGAATTCGACCTAGATGAAAAGGTAGTGTTGAAAAATCCTGCCGCAACTCAAACCTAGGACCTCCCGGTCAGAGGCGCTGCAGTGACATCAGTTGATGCACTGAGCTACCGCTCTCGGTTTACATCATTGGGAAATTCTGTTAAACCAGCTCTTCGTCATCCAGATAAAGCCCATCAAGGCTTTCGAATGATCCTGCTGTTGCCTCGTCACATCTAAGACGTCGGTTGCCGCTTTTGCTGCAAACGCGGTTCAGAGGGGCCGGGAGGCTCGGCTGCGCTCACCTGACACCCTGTGCCTCTTGATACATTAACGATTTCACCATCACAGCAAGTGAATTTTTCAGCAGTATCATTGCGGCCGTTGAGGGTAAAATATTGATAGGCGTCCGCGGGGGCGTGTGGCGCTGGCCCGGGGGGCGCGGCTGGCCGGTCCCGGGTTGTGGTGCGTGTGCGTGGGTGAGTGTGTATGTGTGTGTTTAGAGTGAATGCTCGATCATTGACAGTCGTGGAAGTCGTGGAGCCACTGATAATAGTGGGTAAAACTGCGCTTTGATATATTATATCATTATCTCCTATCATTAAATTCTATAAACTCGTGGAACAAAATACGTATTCATGGTGTTTGCCGTCAATTGGCTGAATACCATTTTGATATATAGCCAGCCACGAGGTGATCTCATTCGAGGTTGCAAACGCGCATTTTACCCTTTCACAGACTGTTTTAATACAATTGCCCGGGCAAGATCATTCGCAGCAAACTATTGTAATAACATCGGAAAAATTTCCGAACATCGCGAAGTATTATTGTACGTATACCTTCAGATACCTTCGTATACCTTCAGAATCTTTAGTTTTCAAACATTTTCTTTGGTATTACGAGAAAAGTATGCGTCACAATTGTCGAGAGTACATTTAAGTCTGGATTTTCAATTATTCTTTTATTTTTTTAACATATGTAATACGATATGTGTATCTTGGCTTCTTAAATTAGAATTGGATGTAGAGCATGAGTGTAGGTCAGTTACAATAACCGAATTATTTACTGGTGTATTTCACCTTCATTGGAGCTACGAAGTACATTACGGCATCTTACAGCAATTCTCGTTTACATTTTATATTCTTAGTAATTTTTCCATTAATATATATATATATATATATATATATATATATATATATATATATATATGTAATATATCTGTTTTTCTATTAGATTGAAATAGTAACACGAATTTGTTGCTCTGCAATAACAAAGATTATTTTTATTGCTTCATACAAAAAGGTATAACACAAACACTTATTCTAATCATTAATCTTACCTGCAATAACAAAGAAACAACATTCAATGTTATTATTCAATTTGCAGTTTCTTGATAAAGCTTATAATATTTACGACCTTATGTCGTCCCTGAATCAGTCACTTTTTTCAACAACCACGCGTGCGTCTCGTTCGAGATCTACGCTATCGATCCGCTCATCATTCGATTGAAGTGCTAAACTCAATTAGGTTAGGGATACCTCCCTATACATATATATATATATATATATATATATATATATATATATATATATATATATATATATATAATGCTCGTGAAGAATGAATGCTCGTGAAGCTAGCTTTGAATTCTCAGAAAGCAGGATCTTTCGGGCATGAGAAAGGTCTCAACCCTTGACACAATGAATTACGTAAAATTCTGGTAAAATGAGTATATATTCAGTGAAAAAAATTACACAGTGGCACAAATATACAATAAAGTACGCACTTTGCGTAGATGGTCACTGGAAAGAAAACAGAAAACAAAAAGAACACAACCACAAAATGTATAGGCGTCACCTCGACTGCCTGAATACTGCAATAGTTACTATTCTCAATTATTTTGCTTCTACCTCTTTCTGAATTACTTTCGTGTACCTCATTCAACTCTCGCTATTCTTAAGTGTTCTCCGTGCTCGGCCCTTTAAATGATTCACTACAATTATTCTACCATGGACTGTTCACAGGTGTCAGCCTTAAGCTGCACATTTACTACAATGCTGTGAACTCAAACAAAGAACGAACGTGACGTTACTTAAATTGGACCCTTTACAAATAATAACAACTAATTATCCCCTGACATAATACAATGAAAGCATGACTTTCAAATAAGATCACTTTTACACTACATGAAAAATCATAATTCACTCTAGGAAAATTGTACAAGGTATGGCATTCGAACGAATTTACTAGTGCGTACAGCGAATGAAATCTAAACTGCCGCTCATACGTTCGGAATATTTCTCCCAGTTTCTTATTTGGAACTTTCACCTATTTTTAGGACGCTGCGCCTGGTATTTTAAACTTACACGATTTCTCAACAGATTGCCGCATAGAAGTTGCCAGTTCTTTACCTCGACATCTCCTTCCCGCTCGCCAGCAGTTAACCTTGGGATTTTCGGTCGTTCGCAGTCCTCGCCGCGCCACTTGACTGGTTCGATGTTCCACGGTTGTACCACTTCCTTCTCCCGATCTCCGGATTCCGCCATTCGTCCAAATTCCAGACCCTTCTCTCAATCTCCAGGCTCGTATCATCCACGTATTTGGTCCAAGTCCTTCTCGCCTACGCTTGGGTCTTCACTGGAGTCGTACTTCTTCTTCTGCGTGCCGCGTAACCGTTGTTCACGCTTCCAGCTTTGAATAACTAACTTTATTGAATTGGATATTTCTAGCACTCGGCCGACATACCACACTTTGAGCGTGCGTGGTCGTGGCGTACAAAGTTAAATGCTGGGTTTCGTTTAAAGTCCTTCTGCGCGAATTTATTTCAAGTATGAAACTATTTCAGATTCAAGCAAACACATCGCTTGCTTTCTCGCGTAATGTTTGTGCTAACACTGGACATGCACTTCATTTCTGAATTCTATCACACTTATTAACGCGTTTCTCAAATCAGTTTTAACTAAGCAAGTTAAAATATACTCTTGCTCTAACCAGTGACTATCGCCGAAGAATTAGGTTGAGTCGCCGTCGCTGTCGAAATCGAAAGAGTTCTCCCGAAGCGCGTCGCGGTATTTATGTGACTCCGCCTTAGGAAATTTCTGGAGGGGTGAATTTTCTCCTCCTTCGTGCCCTCTCAAGAAAAACATTATCCGTAACTTCGGACATCGGAGTGCGAAAATCTGCGGGTAGATGTCGCTCTCTCGGACCATCGCTCCACCGCGTACCCTATTTCTCTGTTCTGGGCTTTTCTCGTGGCTTATGGTGGCGTTACGGTTTTGTATAATCCCGTGACGTCACAATATATATATATATATATATATATATATATATATATATATATATATATATATATATATATATATATACACACATTTTGTTTGTGGAAACTATACTTACAACCTAAGAAGGTTTACGTGCAAATCTATAGATATCACCAAACATTCACGTCGTTCAATATAACTCTATATTGAATGACCATGTCTACACATGGCGTCTTTATCGTCATTATGGAGCGTTCTGTCCTCATCTGAGTACAGTGGAAACTAACGTTGATTCATAGCCAACTGTTTACTATGATCAAATTATTAAAAGCTTTCATAAATACCCACAGACAGTAACGAAAAGAAGAATACCAAAACATCAAACTAAATCTATTATGAAACATCATTACACAAGTGAAATTAATGAACTTCTCTTACGTACTTATATGTGTGTGTGTATTGTTTATTTTATGTGTACGTATTGTATGTGTGTATTATTTTTTTAATTGTAAAATGTGCACGAGAACTGTTGTTATATACCCCGTGTCTTTGTAACTGTGATGAAAACTAAATATATACTCCCGCAAAATTTGCCAGCAGGTGACTATGCTGCCTTACCTGGCCAACACTCAAGATCCACATCTCAATTTAACATGTCTAAAATACTTATAATAATATCTTAAACAGGTTTCCCCATACGAACTGCAATTAAATTCAAACAGTTTATATTACCTTTTTCAAGAACAAAATCCTAACTCCGACAAATGCGATAATGCGACAAATAATTTTGTTAAATATATCATCATATCAAGTTGCTATTGGATTCTGTTCTTATGACAAGGCTTTCCCAATTAGTGAGTTTTATGTAAGCAAGTTTATACGCTCCCATGAAAGTATTTCAATTCTCTCATGAAACGAGCTTTAGTTTCGGAAAGAAAATATGCAGTACTATAACTAGTACATTCGATTACATTTGGATTTAAATTCCTTTATATTCAATACAAAAAAGTCGATTTTCTTTCCCATTTTATGCTTAAAACCGAGAATAGTATATAATTGATTTGTACCAATTCATAGGGCACTGAATGACAGTACAAATTATGTAAGGAAACTTTTTAAACACCTATCTTTGTATGGTATGACTACTAATATCTATCCTGAACCCCGAATGAAAAAGTTGTGGAATTGGTATTTTTCCAAAACAGCAAAAGTCAAATTTCACCCTCATCTTAGCTCTGTAAATCGAAGCGTCAATGGAATATTTTCCATCTTATAAATATCGATAACATTATTTACACATATAACCCGCCTCAGTGCACTCTGCGAGATTTTACCATTGGTTTGGTAAGTTTCATTCTTGACACTAAAATTTTGAACTCTACGATTCACAGTTTGAAGTAATTCTAGTCTTAAAACTAATGTCGTTAATGCATACAGTAGGTTAAGGATTAGATCTCTCCTTCCATTGCGTGCTCTCAGAAGAAAATAATACATACTACTGCGATTATCTGTTTTATTTCTGAAAAAAATGGATCACTATCACTATACGTTTTCCTGAGCGCTGTGGAGCGTTATTGGGGAACGTTATTTCGCGGGAAGCGTTATTTCGTGGACAGTATCATCAAAAAGCTGTTCTCCATGTTCTTTGCGGTAGTAACTCTCTTCAGGTGGGGCATTGTAAGTGACAAGACAAAATCTGTTGTTGAATTGCTGATGCAAGTTGATGATATTACATAGGGGCACATTGTTAACAATTTTGTCAAAACCGCTCGTTGCCACCTTTATTATTAATTCTATTAAAGTCACTATAAGAGCTAGGGTAGGGATTACGAAGCTCTAAAACCGTGTAGAGTTTGCACATCTTTGAAATACGCGGCGAATACATTTCATTTGTCTTTAAAGAAATAAATGATAAAATTAAATACAACTTCATGTCACAGGGGAGATTTTTATAGTCGGGAGACAAATGTAGAAATGACACTACTCTAGCGTAGCATCAAATAAGTAGGATATTTTAATTTATGAAACTACATTACATAAATCCCTACAATAATTACGTTTTCAGGAAATTGACTCCAAGTATTTTCTGTTCGTTTCCCTCGACCGAAGCAATTTTTCTTATAAAAGTAGAAATGGCTCTACTTCCGTGTTACCTCTGAAATTTGCAGAATTACAAAAATTTGTTTTGGACCCCTTCTATTCCCTCTATATTATTGTATATTTAGGGTTCCTACTATCTCTCACTCTACTATATTGCGTAGAAAGGGTTATCTAATGCTGCAGTGGAAAAACAGCGACTTGTCGACAGAAAAACGCATAATCTGTACCCCTTACATCCCAAAAGTGGATAATTCATACTCGTGTATTCGAAAATTACTTCCTCTAATACGTTACGTACTAGGAATCCATACCTTGTGGTCCCGAAAAATTTCTTTAGGATAAGCCTTCATTCGTCTTTCTGTGTTTGAATGCCCTTCTCCCTATGCATGCCAGTCTGTCTTTTCATATCTCCCTGTCTTTGCTTACACTCTGCATGTCCCTCCGTCTCTTTCTATACCCAAAACTGCCTGTCAGGCTAGCTGTCTCTCTTTTTTACGAGTGGAGGTGGAAATCTTCTAAAGACCCTGGGTGAAATGGGTGAACGTACGGCCCAGCGGGTGAGATTTTTACCCTCTAAAACCAAACCTCTTTTCTTCTCCATCCTCCTCGCCGAACCGCTAGTGGCGTTACATCGCGAGGAGTAGAATAGATTTTCAGCAACAACGTATCTATTATATCATGGCATTTGTGGAATGAAATGAAGAGATTTACCTCCTGTCTTTCTCTAGGTGTCTTAATTTCAGCAGCACTGCTTTTCAGAATCACTCACCGCCCAGCAACTGCTTTCAGACGGAAGCGTACGTGCACCTATGCTGCCTCGAGGCAACTGTCCTATCCCAAGCATCTCAATGATGATTCTATTGAGCGTCAAAACGTGGGAACTGAAAGAACACGCGTTTAACGGCCTCGACAGCAGGTTCGCACACATTGTTAATCCTAGCACCCCAACTTTTACAAAACTGAACAATGATTGCGCTAAAATTTTGAGCTAATTTCAGCACCGCCCCAAATGTTGAGTTACCTCACAACACCCCGAAATTAAGATATCAAAATGGGGCTGGGTAAGCTAGCACCCCCACGTCCTCAAAATTCAATTTTTTTACGATACAAACTAACGAATGTTTGGCTACCTAGGGTCTCTTTTCAAAATTTTGAAACTCGCTTCCAATTTCAAGAACAAAATATTTAAACCCTACCAATTTCTCAAAATTCTAAAATTCTTCCACCATAATTTTATCTGCTTTAACACAATTTTTACTGTATTTTTTAATAACGAATATCATTGATTATTTTCATTAGATATTTCCATTGAATACTTTATAAAAATCTCTAAATAAAAAAATTAAAATCTATATTAAAGTAAGCATAAATGAAAATCTCTTTATCGCAAAATATCAATTCGGTTAGAACACATATTTATTCGATACCCTATTTAAAAATTCAGCTTACTTCACTGACTTAATAGATTAATTTGTTTGTATATAAAATTGAAATATTGAAATACAGTGGCTATTTGGGACCCAACAGCGCGCTTTATCCAGACGTGATAGGAACGGAGCCTTGTTTCAGATCTCTTTAATGTGCCGCGGAGAGCAGAGCGCTGCTACGATTTGCTCTCTTTCACAAGTCAGGAATACCACTACGTTAACAAACTCTGAAGAGTTGAAGTGGACGAATATTCGGCAAGAATAAAGCTGGAAACGTATATCATCTGCAGAGCAGCTCCAGCGGTCCCGATGGCAAAGAGTATGGAACGAGTCGAGAGAATAGTATCAGACGCAACAAAAAACCAATGGACGATGAAGTGTGTTGACTTCCTACGATGCCAAAGAACATCAATTCTTCAACGACGGCCGTCGTGCCATTGTTTCTTTCTACAGAGCAACTGTGTTCGCGAGAAAGAACGCAAAATGGAACGATTCCATGCATTCCTTTGGGACGGATCCCATTCACTCCGAAACATTCATGTCTGAGGCTCGAATGAGCTTGTGAATATGGGCGACAGCGTGTTGATTGAAATCGTGTTGCTTTCGAGGAAGCTGTATATGCACACAGTTCCCCTCTATTCACACGTGAGTATCGATTCTGTGGAATGTCGAAATTTCGTTGCCGATATAAGAGGCAATGGTAGGAGAGCGCTGTGCAGCGATCCATTTGCTCGCTCAGAGTCGATCGAACGCCGTAAATTCGAATTCCCGACAACCACCACTCGCGGGGATCATAGGCTCTTGAGGGTAGACTAGTGGTCATGCCATGTGCGCTAGCGTTACAGAACTACGTGAGCAATCTACACAAGGAATTTCATTTATTATAGCTACATTTATGTGATCAGTCTAGCCCACATCAAACTCAAACCTTTAATTGTTATAACCAGAAACAACACGAAATATTCTAAAATTAGACTTGCTAAATCTAGAAAGTAGAAGTTTAGAATTTTTTTCTGTTGCAATTATGTTAAGCTTCCATACTTCATAAATTTTGAATACGAAATTGTGAATTGAAATTGTGAAACGAATTTTAGATTTTTTTTCTGTTGAGTATGAAAGTTTTGTTAAGCAGTTTTCCAGTTGCTCATGTACAAGGCTTCAATCCACATTCGCTTTAATGTCTCGCAAGAAAGAAAAGTTAAACACTCTGCCGAGTACAAGTGCTCCTAGTTGTGCCCGAGCACGGTACAGAGCTAGGTAAAGAATGTTTTAACTTTTCCTTAGAAGAAAATAATGTCTTTTGCTTTATGGACAGGCTGAGTTAGCTCAGAGCCAGCATTGCTTCAGTTCATCTAGTGACTCTGACCGGGATATCCTAGAATTCTAGTTCAGCAGCGAATTTTCGACTCTAGCTAAATAACTTTAGTCGAATTCAACCGGTGCCTGGAGGAGAATTCTTGTGGCTGGCGGCTTTGAACGGTATATTTTCCTGGTTTCTCAAATCAATTCCACTTTAATGCTGGAGCAGTACCCAAAGAAACGAGGCAGGGACTTCCTTGTTCCTTCCTTATCCTCTCCACTTACGCACACATACATACTTACAAACGCTACACTACCACACATGTCGGGATACCAGTTGGGAGTTAAGAGATTCTCCTGTCTGAAGCGGTGCCCTACTGCGAGAGATACCTGGAGAGGGAAATGTCCCTCAAGCTGACGTGTTGGTCGGCGCCGGATCTCCTTTTCCAACGTGCGGAGGAACCCCGCTTGCTCTCGTGATAAAACACTCGCCGAACTAATGGGAGTAATAACCCTGACGTTGCCCGTTGCCGTGCCCGGAAACATCAGTCAGTCAATCTATCAATCTACATTATAATGAGGCTTTAATAGGAAATATATTTTATATATTTTTCATCAGATGGTGCATACGGTAATGTCTTTTTTATGCGGGTAAGTCTGAACTCCCTGAAAAATGAAATAATGTTAATAAAGATAGAATACGTGAAATAGGTTTTTGGCCTTCTTTTGACAATGGTGACTTCCTGATGACTAACCTGCCATTTGCCAAATAACCACCTTTAATTCATTCAGGGTAGAATGCCTCCATACGATTTGTGTTCGGTCTAAGATAATACAAGCCTGTGTCGGAATTTAATGTCAGAGTTCGTCAGTATTCGTACCATAGACAAAATGTATACATACTTAACCCTCTACAAAATTTTAAACTGTTCTCATACAATATGCTTTCCAATTCTATTCCATTGAAATTCTACGGGGTTCGTGATTAAGCTTTGATTTGTGTCCCGCGTGAAATCATTCTTTCACTCTTTTCACTTCTTTCTCTCCATCATTTATCATTACCCCTGTCCTTGTGTGCAAAAAAAAAACTTCCAACAAGCCTAAAACACGTACATTCTTTCTGAATATCGAACTTAAATTGACTCCTTGAATAAAGGTGAATGATTTACTGGATGATATTAATACCCTCTCGAATTCATTCCTTTTAATATCGCAGTCGCAGCATAACACCTCTCACTAAACACTATTTTTTGCTTATTTTAGAAATGTGTCCTATGCTAATTACGCACGCTAATTTCGCACGCGTATAACTCACAATTTGCTACGAAACTTTGCAAATTATTTTCATTTATTCTACGATACATTTTTTTTCTAAATTTAAGTAGTATGTGACTTAGAGTAGGGATCACAGAATTTTGAAAATGTGCACAAAATTCACTTTTCCCCATAGCACGTCATACGCAGTTTTAACTGTTTTTTGACGTAAAATAAATAAATAAATACATAAACTGTAGTATCTCATAAAAATATATAAAATGCGGTAGTGATATTCTAAATGAAATTGATAATGTAATCTTTGTACCAGCATGAGTAATAATCGTAATAATAATAATAATAATAATAATAATAATAATAATAATAATAACCACAAATAATGAAAAAAGAAAGAAAGCTTATTAGAACAATAAGAAGAACCGGAAAAAAAATTGAGTGAGTCTCTTGCTTACCGTTTTCTATTTTCAGGCAGAATTTGCCTGTAATACTAGTAATAATGTGGATGATGACGACAATGATGAAGATAAACCCAGAGGTGACGCAAGCCTTAAGCAAACGTGTGAACGGCCCCCTGCTGAAGTAGTGGCATCCGTGCCCTCGTCGGCGAGTGCCGCGCTCGGGCCTCGCTGGCCCGCCCAGGCCCCCGCCGCGCCGCTCCGTCAGCGCTCGCCCCGTGACAAGCGCACCCGCCACGCGAAACCAGAGGCGGGGCGGGCGCAGGTGCGCTTGATGAGCGGGCGGTGCGGGCGGTGCGGGCGGTGCGGGCGGTGCGGGCGGTGCGGGCGGTGCGGGCGGTGCGGGCGGTGCGGGCGGTGCGGGCGGTGCGGGCGGTGCGGGCGGTGCGGGCGGTGCGGGCGGTGCGGGCGGTGCGGGCGGTGCGGGCGGTGCGGGCGGCGCGGGCGGCGCGGGCGGCGCGGGCGGCGCGGGCGGCGCGGGCGGCGCGGACGACGGGCGCCGCAACCGCATCAATCAAAACACCAGGGCGAGGGATGAGGCGCGCCCCTCCGCCCCCACCGCACCCCACCAGCACACTCGCCTCCGGGGCTTCCCTTTCTCGCATACGACTTACGCCTGGGCCGCCAAATAGAGCACGCCCGTGCCTGGAGCACGCACACTCTCTGCGGGGGCCCCGGGGCAAGGAAGCGCTGCGATGCCACACGGCTGCATACGTAGCGCGTGGGCCTTCGATTTTTTGTGAAGTGAGCGCGGAGGGGACACGCTGTACTTCATGTAGAAAACATATACTAACGAAAATGTGTAATCTTTAACCTACAGCACTAACTAGTGTGTAATTTTTATTCCGTGCATATGTAGGTATTTTTATTTAAGGTAATATATTTCTTGAAAAGAGTTTTTTTTTCCAATACGGCTCAAAATACATTCTTTACATTTTCCCCTCTAATGATGCAAAGGATGCTTAACAACGGCGTAAGTCTATTTTCGTTGAACTCTCTGATTTTTGAATATTAAAATAGTTACAAATAACAGAAGAAGGTACTTGCTTGAAGAGAATCATGTGTCACGTTTTTTTCTTCCTTTTTAAACTCCTTACAATTATCACTCTCTGTTGCTCAAATCCATATTTTCTTGTCTTTGTGTGATTCTTTCGTTCCTATATTTTGGAACTTCTGCTTATATAATGTTTTGTAAATTCTCTTTCGTAATCCTTTCATAAAGTAGATTCTGTTATATTTCATACGACATCCTGTTTCATGTTCTTGGTAATAAATATACTAATTATCATTTTCCCCTTAAAACGGGATCACATGTGTGTGAATTAACGATGTAGAGGTTACCTTTTTTTGTGGGAGAGGTAAGTGTAATAATGGTGTGTATGAGGAACCAATAGACAGTACACCAGATTGAAAACTTCCGAAAACAGTTCAACTATGGGGATTATAAATCGACAGACGGTAGGATGTTTTAATAGCTCAATTGATCGCGTTTTTCTTTCAAATTCAGCCGTATTAGGTGTGTTTCTGTGGCTGTCTTTTAGTCGGTATGATAGATACACATTAATTGAACTTTAAACTATCACGAGCAAGTGATTTATGCTTTTTGTTTTTGTTGGTACAACTTAATAACCTGATCTGTTGAATCTGAAGCCAAATTCTACGGTGTCGGCCGAATTTACGGCTTAAATGATGGAAAAGTCTACTGAGAAAGTAGAAGCAAATAGTACACAATGGACAATATCTACAAGTTTGAAACGATCTATCAAACATATTGAGAGCAGTACTAATGGAGCCCATACGTCAATGTGAGATAACTCGATACTTCCCAATATTGATATCCATGATTATTTTGACAATATTAAAGACCATACTATGTATCTGTCCCTAACGAAATTTCATCATCACATCCTACAGACATTTTGCGGTTAGGAAGTGCTGATAAGTCAGTTTCAATAAATTTTAGAAGGCAAGATAGATGGACGATTCAGATGTATCTTGATTTTTAAGCTAATAGATGGTTAATAAATTAATCACTGGATTCACTCCCACAAAATGATGGATTCAGGAATGCGAGGAAAGGCGGTTTGAAATGCATCCCGATTGATGCGTCGACTGAATTGCGAAAGATTTCGAATCCACCAGCAAAATGCAGGTGGTATCCAGGCTCAAGAAGAAGAACAGAACTGCTGATCCAGATCAAGTGAAATGGATTCTGGTGACGTCATTTCTGTTGAAGATTCATTCTATTTAGAGAAATTGAAAGTGCATTAATAAATGAGATACCCTATGCAGTGTTTGTATTGTTACTTGTAAGCAAAATTGCTAAAAGTTGCAAAAATGATAAGTGTTCTCAGTGAAATTTAACTCACCTAGAAAGAGAGTGACAAGGTCTAACTCCAAGATGCGCCAATTGCAAGGAGACTCATCCACTTTTCGACTCATCCTGCGAAGTGTTTCAGAAAAATAAGCGTATCAGAGAGTTGATAGCTTATGAGGACTTTTCATAGTTTGAGGCTATAAATAAAGTTTTTACAAAACCACCTGCTCCTACAAGAACAACTCCCATTTCCGTCGAAATCTGTACTTTCGAAAATTGTTAAAAATTAACATTCGGATATATAAATTTTGTAAATGAGATCTGTTGTAAAAATCAGTCTTAAAAATGGACAGTGCAAGTTTTGGCGAAAGTGAGTGGCTTCACCCTATTCCTGCTTCAAGTTAATGCATGTTATAAAACGTTTTCTTAAAAACCAATTGTTTCTTTAACTTTTTTCCACTAGTAGAAAAAGGGATACTTGAATGAACGGCGTAGGCGTCACTTTCTTTGAACTCTCTTAATTTTCGAAAATTCGAAAATTGAGAAATAATGCGGGAAAATATGTGCTGTTGTAGCATCAGTAATATAAATATATTTTTGCATAATTTTCAGTGTAAAACAATTGTAAAACATAAGTAAACAAGATTTTCTCAAACAAGGGCTATTTGGGTTCTTTAAATGTTATTCCGAATTAAACCAATGTTCACTTAATAATATGGTATAGATTTGATTTTCAATAAAACCTCTCAAATTTTGAAAATCCGTGAACCCCTCATACACATTCAACATTGAAGAGATAGTATTCTCTACACATGCAATATATTCCTATATATGTTGAGAATGTTATTTATTCCCACAGAGGGATCCGAAAAATGCATACACTGGGTCAGCAGATCAGCAAGTTATTTAACTGCTAACGGGGTCACTTTGAACGCACGTAATAGAAAGTATCATGTGGCAAAATATTCAATTAAAAAGCAAGCAAAAATCACAGCTGTATATCTCCCCGTCCCTAATATATTCAGTGTGAAAGAATGAATACCTTATCGTCATACCCTCTATATGTTTTATGGTTTTAGAGCTTAAAGTGATGACTGTAGTGTTAGTAGAATAGAAGTTGCAACGTAAAAATATCACTACTGTTATGAATAATACCGACATAACTGTTAGGTATGTTGTTGTTCGTAACACCATTATTTTTTTTAAATGTTTTGAAAGAATAGATATTAAAACGCTGAGTTTAAGGGGGAAGATCCACCTTAAAACCTTAAAAAATTCGATATTTGAAAATATTTTTTCCTATGCATTAATTATTCACAAATATTTTTGTGAAAAAAATATTTCTATATCTACAATAGTTTTCGATTTAAAAGTCGACGATTTAAAAGGTATATCGCTGCATCATACATCTATTAGAGCAGAAAGGGTAGCAAATCTCATGACTTTAACTTCGTTCCTTGTTTTCCAGAATTACCGTTTTTAAGAACCGTTTCCCCTATAACTCAAAAACTAATCATATTAAATCTATAAAACTTTTAGAATTCATTTAATTAAGTATTATCTACAAAACCATACTAAATCATACACCTTAGATGAATAGTTTTTGTGATAAAAATTAAAAAACTGAAAAAAATATTAATGATCACTATATTAATTTTGAAATCAAATTAAATATATTATTTATCCAGGGAACTAAATGAAGGAGCATGACTTTGTATCTGTGAATATTGCCAACAAATTAGAAGAAGAAATTTGTAAAATTCTTTAAAATTATTTCAGTTATCAGCAAAACACTAAGTCAATGGTTGAAAATTGATGAATGGATGGAATGAAATGAAAATGGTTGAATATTGATTTTTCAAAAAAAAAATCCAAATATTATTTTAAAGTTAGAAGCAAAGTTTTACTTGCAGAAGAAAAATATTTCTGTGCGTCAGTTCATTTTTACTGCTGTGGAGTATGATTTTAACGGAGAAAAAAGTGTAAAAATAATAAAAATTTAACTGCTGTAAGCTGTATCTTCCCCCATAATGAGAGAAGTCCCATTTTGATCTATTTTTGCAACATTATTTTAATGTCTCTACTCTATGTACGAGATTTAGCTATCCGCAACAACGCATCCGTGATGGCGTTGATATCTGGAAGAGTCAGCGCATTAGAGAGAACGCAAAATGAAAAAGAAAAACTCATCGAATAGTTTCCTTTTGCATTCAAAGAGCTTATAACTTATCGAATTTTGGTATGCGCGTTAAAGCATTGGAAAGCAAAGAATTGGCTCCAAGGAACTAGCAGGAGATATATATTTTTATTTTCTCACCTTACGAAGTTCTTCGTAAGACGAGAAAGTGATGTAATCGTGTGCCGGAAAACGGCAAATTTTCGGGAGAAAAACTGTTTTTGCCGGGCTCTGGCAACAAAAAAGTGGATAAATCCTGTTGCTAAATTTAGAAAAAAATCCTCTAACACGTAGGGTAGCCAGAATCCATATTTTGTTGGTTTTTAATACCGGAAAATCGATTGACGGCAAAACGACCGTCTGCTTTCTTTCTTCATAGAATGGCATTTGTGTGGAGATTTTTATCATTCTAGAACACGTCTCGCAAGTACTTGATAAGAGACGACAATGGCTAAGTCTTCTTCGACTGACGTTCTAAACTCTACACTAAAGCTGTTTCTTCTGGGGTATACCACAACCGGTGGTGATTCGGTGTAACAAGTCCAGTAAACGCACTGTTTTGGGGAGGTATCGTGAGCGGAGAGCGTCCTTGTCATTCCTCCCCCCTCCTACCGTTCGCGCCCCCAAGGGAATGCCGGCGACATTTTCAGCGAGTCGTGTTTGCTCCTGGCGAGGCCGCACCTGCGGCTCAGCGCGCCCAGCGAAGAGTTCAGAAACAAACGCAACCGGATGAGATACGGCCGGCGGCGGAAGACGCGCGCTGGGTTGAGCTGGCCTGGGGCGGGGCCGGGGCGGGCAGAGCGGCGAGGGGCGGGGGCGGGGTGGGGCAGTCGATCCGAAACAAAGGCGCAGCGGCGCGCCGCATCGGGACGCCCGCGAGCGCGCCGTAAATTAGTGGCGCGTTATCCCTATAAATAACGCGGAGGTAAATTTAAATATCGTTCCGAGCGGCGGCCAGCCGCCAGCGGTGGGTCGAGGGAGAGGGAGGGAGGGGGCGACGGCCACTAGCTGCCTGCCTCGCACCACCGCGCCCCGCCCCCTCCCTCATGCCCGGCTTCTACGCCCTCGCTTCACGCTTCGCCCTCGCCCTTGCACTGCAATGTTTCGTGCAAAGCTCCTTTCCTCCCCCTCCTCAGTACACCAACACGCTCCACTTGCTCCTTCCTTACTTCAGCTGCAGATGCTAATAAAATAATAATAATAATAATAATAATAATAATAATAATAATAATAATAATAATAATAATAATAATAACAATGATTCTCCTTCTTCTCCTTCTTCTTCTTATTATTATTAAGAAGAAGGAGAATTATTATTATTATTATTATTATTATTATTATTATTATTATTATTATTATTATTATTATTATTATTATTATTATCTGGTTTGTCTCACTTTTCAGCATTTGGTGTGAAACTTTCACCAATTCCACTCCTTCAATGATGCGAAGGGATTAGGTTCAGCTGTTGTAAAGTTTTACCTCACGGGACACCTGTTAGTGTTAATTTCGTAGAAATTTTCCAACAATATTGCATGTTACTAAAATCGTCGCCTTCTGCATAGATATATGTAAAGAAGTGGGTACCTTTAACTCCTTTAATGATTGCATTAATGATTTGGGTATTTCCCCGGTAGCAGATATCACTATTGGAATAACTTGAAAGCCAGTGAACATAGTTAAGTTAAATGAGCAGATATTTCTTCATCGTTACATCGTAGGAAGCTTGAATATTGCAAGTGTCTGGTATTTTAAAGTCGATCAGATATGCAGTCTTCTTCAATTTATCTAAAAGTATCTAATAATATCTGGTCTTCTGTGTTCATTGCTTTTATCGGTAACGATTGTTCTGTCCCAGTATAATTTTGTCCGATCGTTGTCCAGTATTTTCTCTGGGAAATATTTATAATAAGGAAATGCGCCATGTACGAATGACAACTTGTGGGCAATTTTTTGATGCAGTATTTAGGCAACATTGTCATGTCTACTTTTACACTCTATTGCAGCTAATGATTGACATCCTGATACAATAATGCTGTATATTTTCTATACCGTAGTGGCAGCGCCTACAAGTATCTTTCCGGGCCATCCTTGATGATATATTTATTATAATATCTTGTACTGATTACCTGATCTTGGATAGCACACATTGTGAACCAAGCCGTTCCACGCAATTTTATTCACAAATGGCTGATTCAGCGCGTGGGCATGCTTACTATGAAGGATTTTCTGCAACCAAGAGTGGCACTTCTCATCATCAAATGTACTTGGAAATTCATTTTCATTTGAAAAATTTAGAGGAGATAATCCCTTATCTGCCATACAGCTTTGTGTAATTCAGATTCCTTCTTTTTTTCCTGAATTATGAATTGAGCGTACGTTTTTGCGTACTCAATAAATTGTTTAAATCGTTCATGCCACGTCCATCTTCGGATCACGGGAGTGTAAGCCTCTCAACAGCTGAGTTTGGGTGATGATATCTGAAATTCGTCAGGATCTTAATTGTTTTCGCTTGAATACCTTTTATATCTGTACTAGTTCAAATATCACTCCAAACGTGCAGATTAACACTGGCACTACATAGGTATTGATTGCCCTGATCATATTTCTGCTATATGTTGCTATCACTGATAGGCGTTGCCTAGAATCACGTGCTGTACCACAGTATATTTTAAGATCATCCATGAACAAGTGTGACAACCTGGAGACCTTGCCTTGGTGTCTCGCAATTACATAGCCATTTCCTTTGTTCAACATTCTTGATAATGGGTTAATTGCGAGACAGAGCCATAAAGGACTGAATGAGTCTCCCTGGAGGATTCCTTTCTTCATCTGTATTGTGTTTACATTAACATTTCTTCCTGATACGTGGATGATTGGGGTTATTTCCTGTTGGACTATTAGATGCTCCAATATGTTTATAATATTTCAACTGATTTTATATATTTTAATATATCTAGTAACCAACTATGCGGGACAGAATCGAAGGCCTTTTTATAATCAATATACGCTGTGTATATAATTTGATTGCCTTATAGGCGTGTTTCATAACCAGTGAACTGACGATTAGTTGCTCTTTACATTACTTGGATTTTTTTGGCAACCTTTCTGCTTTGAAACAGAATCTTATTTACATCACAACGGTCGTAGATTGCTTTACTTAGAACAGTGGTAAATCTCGTATATGTAGTTAGGTGGCACTTCATAGGTTGGCCTGTAGTTAATACGCTTTTTGTCATTTCCTTTAGGAATAAAAAACGTAATCCTCTGGCACATGAACTTATGGACTATGTGAGGCTGTTCAATAAATGCACTGAAGTAATGAGCAAGCTGCTCATGAACATTGGTGAACTTCTTTATAAAGTAGTAATGGATGGAATAATTTCCGGCTGCCTTCCAGTTGTGAGTTTCTAATCACCGCAGATACATTCTCAGTAGAAATGTGCAAATGTTAGAGTTCTTCAATATTTTCAGCAAAATGTGTTTCCGTCTGAATACAGCTGGCTATAGTGTTGTGGAATGTTTGGTTCGAATTTAGCTTTGGCCAAAACTCGCACATGTTATTTTCACTAGGCACATCAGCATTATTTTCCTTACCAGACTTCTAGTGCCTTTAGAGCTGACCTCTTTCCTGAAACAATTTATTTAACCTTCGTCTTAAATAACAATTGTCATATATCTTCAACCTCTTTTACGTTGCCAGAAGATTATGTTTCAATGTATCAATCACATTATCCAAAGTTTTATTGCCCTCTTCGTGCTTGGAGTGAATGTTATAATTCTTTTATAACATTCTTTCAAACTCATCATGTTCTTTCTGCAGTTTTTTGACCGTCGTCCTTACTTATAAAATGTAAGCCTATTCAGATTGCTTCTCAATGTCAGTACCTTATTTTCTAATCGCTTTTTTCATCTTGGTATTTCTCTGATTTGGAGTGGCTTACAAACAAAGAATTTTATCAGGTATTTTTGCTCCATTTTCCTTCGCACTTTCTAGAGCTGCACAATATATTAGGCAATGGACATCTTCGAAATTATTTATCCGTTCCAGGAGTGTGGGAAAAATGGCATTGTTTTTAACTACCTGATACTGCTGGTCTGAGTGACGTATTTTGCCTAGATATACGAGGTCTCTGAGTTGGATCTGTTACTTGATAACGAGAAAAGGCTGGATTCAATTTCTCTGTCAGTTCATTACTCATCTTGTCTTCTCTGTAATTTCCATATCCAGAGTACTATCAGAGCTGTGTTGTAGGATTGTGAGGTTGTCAACCGTTGAATTTAGAGAAAGAGGGTTGCAGCCTTTTATTTCTTCACTTGCCTTCTTATTTCTTGAATAATAGGTGAAGGAAGTACGTTTCATTTTATTATAGTTCTTTGATCTGCCACGTTGTTCTATGACGTCTATATGACGGTTTTCGGACAAAACAAACTTGCGTGTTCTGAGTGTAGGAAGTGTTCTGGCTGCGCACCACATGTAATTCTATAAACTTGTTTCTCTATTCTTTAAACAGCTTTCTACACTGCGTGCATGGATTACTTAATTCCTGCTGCGACAATTATTATTATAATTATAAATATTGTTATTATTATAGTTTATTTATTTTACGTATAACAGTAATAAACTGTGTGTGACGTGCAATGGGGGAAGTGAATTCTGTGCACTTTTTAAAATTGCAATTTTCCTTAGCTTCAGATATGGTGGATCAATTTTACATGACACCACCCATTCGCCTTAACCACTTATACGCATGTGACGTCCACAAAACATAAGAGTTTTCAAATTATATCTTCGGCAAAACAAAGTTGGGGTAATTTTACTTTTCCACTCAGAGCTCAAAGTAAGGAACACAATGTATTATATTACATTAATGAATTTCGACATCAAATTATAAAATCCGCGAAGTTTTTCTCAATATTTTGAGATCAACTCTTTCTAATGATCTTGTACGATTTTCTAGTAAACCGATCAGATCTAACGAACATGACGCACGAATTCTTCACAACTGAAAATTAACCGAACGAGTTTTGAAACCCAATTCTCAGGTTAGAATTATTGATTCTGACAAGGCTGCAACTTGCGCGGTTGTAAATAGAGATAATTGTATTGGAACTCACTGCCATTCGCTTTGAAAAGCGGTGACATATGCACTGCATGCTTTTGCAAGCGCTCGGCACATCCGACCGCACATCGACTGTCAAGTAGCGAGTCAACGCTCTGTGCTGCCCACGGTAGAAACTCGCAGAAAGGGAGCTGGCTTCGACCGAGCCCTAGGAGGAGAACATTGAATATCCGTCGAGGCAGCCGAATAGAGGGAGTTCGTGGAACTGCTGATGGAAGCCGTATCAGAAAAGTGACTTTAGAAATTTAACTACGCGATAATTCATGTTACAAAGCGAAGCTCATATAGAGGTGAACGCCAACTAAATTGAACATAAAAAGATTATACTGACGAGTTGAAAAATTGATTAAACTTATAATTTATATGAAAAAACATTAATTTCATCTTCACGTAACTCCATACAAGAAACTACATTTGAGAAGAATTACTGGAAAATTATGCTACCCAAACTGGACTATTCTTCAGTGGAGCCGGCAGATCGATCCTGCAATGGAAGCAGGAAAAGAGAAGTCATCCCTTGTAAGACGCTGCTGTCGGAAGTGAAATCAACTCTGATTATTTTTATATCAGAGGAGCATAACTAAACGAAGTGTAGTGCAAAACGTTAACATTACTTCCGGACCAGGGTGAAGTACACGTTCCCTGCCACCTCTCTCTTATTCAGATCTCTTTAATTTGAGATAAGAGCCGGTGGTAAATTATAAAGCTAATAGTCTTATTTCAATAAAACAAATAATTTTATTAAATTAATAGTGTATAATATAACCTATAAAAATAATATCATTTCATTCATCACAAGTGTTAACTGTTATTTATATTAATGAAAATGTATACGTAATTAGTTAATACTTTTTTGGTAATAGGTACTTTGTATATGTTACATGAAGACAAGTGCATATTTAAAGAATTTTTTAAGTTCTAGTGAAAGAAATATTGGGTGAAATTGTACATGTCAATTGTCAAAAGCACACCTCAATATTATACAAAAATTACAAAACACATTTATCAAATGTCTACCAACGAAGGAAAATAAAAAATATGTAAATGTCAAAGATAGCTACATTTTTTACGTCATAATGCTATTCGATTCATACATAGTACATAATTTCCGAATAATTACTAGAAACCCCTGCAAAGAATTATAATAAATAAAAAATAATATTTATGCATGATACAAGGTCATTTATACAATTTACTAAAATCTTCAAGAAATACGGTGATTGTTTACAAATTCTAAAATTATTAAGTAGTGTCTCAGAAAGAATAAGAGAAATAAAGGTTGAATATACCTTTAAAAAGTAAATCGAAAAATGGTTAATCAATATTCAAAAATATTAATCTAAAATTACGGTATCATAATACTTCATAAGTGTACTAAATCTAACAATATTAATTTATACCTATTGTGTGTTTATTACTGTAGTTTGGATTTTTTTTATATTCTCTGGAAAACAATCTGTAAACAAAATGTATTACTATGATATAACTTCTTGTATTGTTATAAACATTTGGCAGTAAATGTAACATATTTATACATACTTTTAAACTTATGTATTGAAAAATGGTGCTCAGAACGGAATGTTAAAATGAAAGTAATACTTAGGTATAAATATTGTTTAGAAATAAAAATAAATGTAAAACTTTCATGAAAAAAAATATGGTAATTATTTAAGGAAAGGAAACTAGTACATACAATTTCAATGGTTCTTAACATTTTTAATGAGTTGTTTATACCATAATAAAAATGCATATTATATAATAAATATTGTTTTTAGAAACTAAGATTGTAATTTTCATTTCAGAACAGATGTAGTTTTTCTGTGACCAAAGTGTAGACGTATCATACATTCCATAGGGACTTTAGCTTTTCTTCTCCTCCCGGTTTGTACAACAAATCGTGCCTACGGATAAGATGATAAAGAAACGTTTCCTAAAAAACAAATGACATATGATTGGTTACACTACAACACACTAACATAAAAATAAGACTTTTTAAAAAGATTCTTAGTCCCCGTCCCAACTCCCATACACATCTGCATCCAAAAACATGTTATTTTAATTTTTTCGACAACTTAACACTACTACATCTGACTGAAAAATATGAAAAATAAATTATACTATCATAAAAACATTTTTGTAATTTTCTCCTATTCTTCCTCTCAAAACAAATTTTTGTGAATTTTTCTCAGATTTTTGCCACTGCTGGGCTGTAATTAAAGAATAAAAACAATTTTTATCATTCTCCTGCCTTTAAATAAAATTGACATTAAATAAACTTATTAATTACATTAAAAAAAGACTGCAACAGTTTTGTGCATTTATTTCAGTGTTTATTATACATATAAATATATTGTTGTAGTATCAAGTAATATTTTGACCTTGGAATTTATTTAAAAATTATCATGTTTTTAAAGCTTCATAATCTTTTGTGTAAGTATATCATACGTTAATGAAAGATGATAGTTTTTGGCAGTTAATGAGAAACCGATTCCGGCAGAGGTGAATGATATGGGGGGGGGGAGACTTGGGGAACTTGTGGGAAGTCAAGTGGAACAGATTGGATCCGGATTACAAGAACTGTTCTACTGTGACTTAGAACACCGGACCAGGCACGAACAAATCTCAAAACTTCCTCTCCAAATACCTGTTGTACATTTTTTCAGAGTTTTTCAAAGCCTCGGGCACAATCTCCCGACGTTTGCCATACACTGCTTGACTGATGATGACGGCAAAGCCGTCGAAAGCAAGCTCTCTAAATAAATATATTAAGTTCACGGAGATGACTTCCATTATTTCCTCATGTACTTACGTCAACAATTCCCACAATGACATGAATGTTTTTTTTCATTTGTTGCAGGTGCGTTGAGCAGGGAGTGTTTTGCTGATCTACGCGGGATGGATCCTCTTCCAGGCAGTGGACACATTCCGTGAGACAAAACATTTTCAGCCTTATTGAGAAACGAAACTTTGCCATAGGGTCTGTGTCATTGTGTTTGCACATTTACATTAAAATAATTGGGAATCAGTACATAACATACATATTGAAAACGCTCCTATCGGTAGAATATATGGTTTGCAGCATCTTCAATTCTGAATTAACGCTGTTGATGCGCTAAAACATGTACGATGTGTATATAATGTATCAAATTATGGCTGTAATTATATTGAAATAAACTCGAGTCCGTAAAACGTTAGAAGAAAATCTGCGCATCTGCAAAAAGATGAGTTTTTTGGATTGTTACAGAGGATGAGAAAACAGTATTTTAGATGCACCAACTAACTTCCACCACGGTACATCTTGTCATTACCGACTTGTTACAATGCATTCTCGTACGTAGAAAAATAGGAATTAGCGGTGCGTTCTCAGAAATAACGTGTGGTGGAATATCACATACTCAGACTGAAGTGTTCGTGGACAAAGAGTTGTAATTTTCCTCTGTTGCCACAAACACCAGCAGATCACAATTTTTAGAGCAGAAAAAGTTGAGTACATATTTCGTAAAAATGCACAATTCTAGCTTCATAGCTAGAGAGCTCCTTAAAAACAACAACACAGAACGCTGTCGCCATTCTAATTCTCTGTTTCCTAGATTTAATCTAGAGGCAGAGAACTGTGTAGCAGGAATGTACGGTGTGTCGAGAAATGCGATTAAGTTGGAAATTAAATAAATGTACGAAGTAAGTACTCTCAGGATTCAAGCTATATTTGCCCCTAATTAAGCATGTTAAAGTTTGGAATAAAATTAATTAGGTTGATGACGCGTTCTTTCCGCATTTCCCACTATGTTTTCGTGATCATTCAATGTCCATTAAAATCTTCAGTTTTCTCATAAACATGAAAAATTGTTTCCAAGAAAATGGTTGGCCTTCGAAGCAAAAGGCATACATGATTAAGAACCTGAAATCTTAAGAATAGGTTATAAAACTGAATTAGAAATTTTCATCAACACTTTAATTCTTAGCGCGCTGAATAATTTGTTTTCGCTTCGTTGCTTCAAAGATGTCGCAAGAATCAGGAAAGATAAGCTTTGTTTTGTCTAATGAAGCTGCCTTTGAGGAGTTCAAAGGAGTCTTGTAAATAATTTAGAGTCGTTAATGTTTCTCTGCATCTCTTTAAACCGCTAACAAGAACGAGCATCCTTTCGCAAAATCCAAATTATTTGTTTTCGTCAATTACCATGCTTCTCAAAGCCAGACCAGTTGCATGAGATTGTTCTCGTAATATTTTAATACATAAGAGACAGACTGAGATGGTTGAGGACATCTGTACCTTAAGTTGAAAGTTTGACTCCCGAAATTAGTGGTTGTTGCTTTCACTTTCACTTCGTAAGAAGAGAAAGTATTTTAGTGGAGCTCTAGAAAACGGTAAATTTTCGACAGCAAAACTTTTATTCCTGGTCCTGGTAACGAGAAAGTGGATAAATCATTTTTCTATATTTAGTAAATTACTTCCTTTAATGTATTGTGTTATCACAATACTTTTTTTGTGGGTCCTTGATACCGAACATTCGATTGACAGTAAAACGTCTATCTATCCCATCCGTCCGTCTGTCTGATCCTGTCTGATCCTGTCTGATCCTGTCTGACCATCTGTCTGTCTGTCTGTCTGTCTGTATGTCTGTATGTCCGTACGTATGTCCGTCTTTGGTCAACGCTCTAGCCTAAACTGTTTAAATGATGTTCTCCAAAATTGATATTCCTCGATCGATATAAAGGAACTCGAAGCCCTCTGAGTGTGAAATGGATATTTGGATTTTTGGGGGTACTTTAAATAAATCTTCAACATTTTCAAAATGTTCTCAAGAGCTCTAAAATTTTCGATTTTACTTTTTTCGCAGAGAGTGTAATTGCTTGAAAGTAAGACCCTTGAAGAAGAGGCGCTGGCATGCTTTTCGTTGCAATGCCTGATTTTTTAAAAATTGCGAAAGCACAAATTTTTTCCGCATCTCAGCAATTATAATTTTAAAGATATAGTTTTTTTCTTCAATGGAATATTTTCTTCAAAGACAGTTCTTGAAATATGATCACAATAACATATTGGCAATTTCAAAAATATTTTTTCTCAAAAACGGCTCCGAATTAAAAATAAAACTTTCTCCTTGTATGTATCCAAACATGGAATAAAAATTTGGTACTGGTTATATTTTCGGCAACCTTCTTGTATTTTTGTAAACTGCAAAAGCCCAATATTGGACCTATAGATTATTGTCTTAAATAAAATAATTATATGTTCTAAAAATTCTGATGTGTAAAAATATCATGTAGATTTTTTTGAAAAATGTTGTTTTCGTGTAAATTTTCCTTAAAGATAATGCAAATAATAAAATATTTCAAAAACAGCTTTAAGAGTAAGTATTACAATCGTGCGCCGGAAAATCCCAAGTCTTTGACAAAAGATTCCTAATGCAGAGCTCTGGTAATGAAAAAGTAGATAAAGCTCTTTATAGTACATTACTTCCCTAAAAACGTTCTGAAATCATAATTCCTGTTTTGTATGTTCTCAATACCGAAAAGTTGACTGACGGCCAAACGACTCTTCATCCGTCCTATTGCGCCTAAATCGTTGTGACGATTTTCTCCAAAGTTGATATTCTTCCATCGATTTAAAGGAGCTCCAGTGATTGTAAGTTTGGAAAGAGTGTTTTAATTTCTGGGGATACTTTTAAGCCCCCCGAACATTTTCAAAATTTTCTCAAAAACGGCTCCAAATATTTTCTTTGAATTTCTTGGAAGATTAGAGTAAAATACAGTTATAAAGGTGGCGTATGTCACATTTTCACGGTTAACTCTGAATTTTCGAAAATTGTAATAGTTTGAATTTTTGGGGGAGGTGTCTTTCTACAACTATAAAATTGAAGACAGAGATTACACTGTTTCATATGACGTACAGTTAATTTTAATGTATTCTTTTCTTTTTTCAAAAATACACAAATGTAATTTTTTTTAAATATCTCTCACGCCGTTAATATACACATTTCCATCGATTTGTATACATTATTACATTTGTGAGTAGAAGTGCTTGAAAGGACTTCAATTGAAATTTTTCGAAAACTCAATAGATTACTGTGAAAAAGAGCTTCAACTTTCGCATTTACAGTAACGCTTGATTACCATTTTCTTAAAAACGGCTTCAAAATGTTCAATGAAAATTTCTATTTTGGACGAGATTTTACTCTTCTTTGATTTTATTAAAGTAATATTTCGTTTCTACTTTTAAGTTACCGAAAAGTTAAGAAAACATCAAGAAAATGTATTTTCGGTGACAATAGATGGCAGCTGGCCAGAGAATGGAGGCGGACCTTAAAGCCAGTCCACGTCAAGAAAAATAGAAAAAATTGCTACGACAAAGTCTGTGCCATTCTGTAGCACCGCTAGTTGTTTTTGAAATGACTTGTAAGAATCACAATAAGAATATTATACATTCTAAACAATGCTTTTTTCTTTCTCTTCTTTCACTGTTGGCTTTCATGAGTTCGCCTTTCTTAATTTCCATGATTCGTAGTGTCTAAGAAATCCAAGGTTTATGTAAATCATGTTTTACAAATCACTTTTTTTTCCTGAAGTGGGGAGGACCAGTTGCCACAACCGCGAAGGAATCCCAGCGCAGTTTACATCGACTTTTCTTTGTTTTAGGAAGATTCATTCACCTCAGCTGCTACAGCTGTCCATCAGAATCTCACTTGAGGGATTTTGTACGTCACTGTAAAACATTGGAATATTCCAGTAATTTCTCTTCTGTTTCTTCTACTACCACCGCAATCGCGCAGAATATTTTGCTTGGAATGGAAGGACGGGAAGTAAACGCCCCCTTACGTCTTTGAATTGTTTCGGTACAGATTGTCAAAGACTATACCTAGGTTGTGGTGACAGGTGCTCGTGTTGTTTGACAATTGCCTGGTAGTTTATTGTCTAAATTCTTTAAAACGACGTATAAAAATGACTTCTTAAAACATGATATGAAAACTTTAAATCCAAAAATGGAGGAAATAATGCCAATCTCCGAAACTTAATGTGCAGTTAAAGTTATTTTATCACCGATCACTGAGGGGGGGATATCTAGTACTGTGCTTTTCACCGTTTTAGTTGAACTACCATGCTGATAATCCTGGAATGTTGTGAATACTTCATAAGGTACTTAGGGGTTACGAGTCTTTTGGTGCACATGTGAATAACTCATTTCGACAGTACATACGAAGCCAGAAATGCGTAAGCCAGCATATTTCAAATGCGTGCAAAAATTCAAAAACTAAGGAACCTGAAGCCATGTGAAGATGTCTATGATTTCTTTAGATATACAGAATAAACCAAAAAATCAAAAATTATTTAATTAGTTTACATTTTGAGTGAAAATGAAAATAACTTATTGCGTTATTCCACCTGTTCTCGCAGTTCCCGGACAGTCCGAATTCTCGTGTGCAGGGCATCATTGCTTACGATACATCGGACGTCAGTCATGCGTCACCAAGGCTCCAATGAAGAGACCAATCGTCATTAAATATTTTATTTTTTTTGTTAATTTTTTCATGTGTTGCTTTACGGCACAGCATCTTTTGTATATATTCTTGGTTCGTAAAAAATACTTTGCATCCGTATACACTATATTATGCTATTGCTAATATTATGTTATTATATGTTCGTTTTGTTTCGAAGGTTAATTGTGATTATTGACGGGTTTTACGATAGTATTTTATTTGCTGTTCTTGAACAGTGTACGTGTTTTTGGAAAACCATTTTGTGCCGTATTGCTCAACATTTTTTTACTGCTGCAGGCCACGAGACTTCACTAAATGTAAACTGCTTGTTCATTTATTTCTTTAAAAAATCATAATTTTCTGATTTGCTAGCGACTATGAGACCACTCTGGCGTGTGTGCACCCACACATACACTCTCTCAGTGAAACTTCTGCAACGACCCGGCTCATGAAAGGTCAGCATCCACTGCATGCCGTAGGGGCTTCTGTTCAAAACATGGTGGTTTACTACGAACAAGGGTGTAGAATCCACGCGATGGCTTACGGCCCTGATTTTATAACTTGACCACAATAAAAAAATATTAAAAAGTAACAATCTCAGGGGGGAAATGATAATAGGGGGAAAGGCGAGAACAAAATACCTTTATTCAATTTAAATATTATATACAAGAACAATACAATTGCACACTAATGAATTTACTTTCAGAGAAACGAAACACACTAACAAGGCAATGCACAAAAATAGGCGAAACTAATTTTCTGTCTGTACATTGCGCGAGAGCCCGCGTCCTGGCCTCGCGGCCATGGGTTAATAGGGCAGGTGTGGTTAGCACGAACACATCCCCACGTCATATTCTGGTCTTCTCAATCTGTGAAATGAGTTTTCTCATCGTCCCAGCAACATTTACTGAGACAGTGCAAGGAAAACGCACATTATAGCGGCATAGATTGCCCCACCTGCTGGACGTGAGCAGTGGTATTTTCCTCTCCCCCGAATACTTCGGAATAAAATTTGACGACTTACTATAGAGTGAAGCGAACTGCAACGCTTACTTCTAACGAAGGCTTAGCACTTGTAGCGAGCGGTAGTGCGTTGAAAATACTTCCACACGAAACAAAATTAACAACGTCTTATACATCGATTTAAAGGTAGTGGCATTTCACGGTCACGTGCTGGATGGAGAGAGATACTCTTGTCGTCCAATTGGGAGCTCCAATACAAAAAAAATATAAGTCGTAACGAAGCGTCCCGATTGAATGTCAATATTCCACTATCTAGCACCCATTTCACACTCTCACACACTCACGCACACACTCACGCTCACACACACTTTCTTTAGGGCAATGTCTCTGATATACACACATATCTCAACAAGTGGAGTCCAGAGCCATTCCGCACGCAGTCGCCAATTTGCATTGACGACCTCAGAACACAGAATGTGCAATGCCACGGGCGTTCTGCATTTGCGACCCAACCGTCGGCCCGCGAGAGCGCCGCAAGTGTAAGTAGTGAGGGTAGGAAGCTTTGCGGGAAGAGGAGAAACATGACGTCATGACGCGGCGCGTAGATTGATTGTCGGGGCGTCTAATGCAATGATCCAAGCTGTGAAATCATTTTACCACTCATTTAAATGGGTGATCTCAAGTATTTCAAGCTACAAGGACCATAATTCAGTTCTACGTTATTATATGCACTGCTCTGTATCCACTTTTTTATCAATCAATGGATGTATTTTTCTGCTTTATTTTTTTAGTTGATGCTCATTGTCACTCTTAAGCAAGGATAATGTTTAGCAGAACATATATTTGTAACCATTTTCCCCCATTATGAATTCGAATAAAAATGATCAACGAGCAAACCTCTCTGACGAAATGTTACGGGCAATCATTACGAGATTATCATGGGTCTTGATAAATAGAATGCAAAGAGTTTAATATTTTTAGACGATATAAAAGATGAATAAATAGTGTTCGTTGATTTGATATTAGATATATATTCTTGACAGAAATTAGAGCAGAATGCAATGTTTTTTTTTAAGAATAATACGTTTTAACTAATATTTAACACTATTATACTTGGTTTCCAAATCAAATATATATAATTCGTTGTAGGTTCATGATTTACACTGTCATATATTGACAGAAAACATTTTCAATATAATACAAAAGCAATATTACTTGACTGAAGGTGACCGTCATGTTCACTTTTTTTAAATTTACACGCTGAGGTTTGAATTTCGCATTCTAATTGGTGGTCCCCACTCCTAGAATGAGTCTCATCTCCACCCTTTATCGATTTTTGCATTTGCACCTGAGTTACTCTCACGCGGCTCCTGAGGTGAGTGAAAGTACAAAATGCTGCGCATATCTGGCACACGCTCTTGCACTCACACGGACGGATTCGTGCCCACGCACTCGCTTCACTTCTACATGCTTTCATTGAACACATTATTACTGACATCCACCACACATATCCAAACCAGTTTTTAAACGAAACGAGTGATGCTACGACGGCATCTACGTTTTCGCAATATTTCTAAATTTCTAATGTTCGTGAATTCAGAGAATTTGATGAATGTTAGACCTGCGTCATTAATTTTTCCATTTAAAGAAAACATTGGAGCCGTATATGCTTAAAAATCGCTCTGCGCTTAATCATAGGCGCCATCAATTCTTCCACCCACCCTCTCGCATGCTATGTGGGCGACAAACTGCAGCCTCTGACGGACGACATCAGCTTGGCTGTCAGGAATTCTGTTTAACTTATCGATATACTTGAGTAACGAAGCGTAAATGGCACCGACATTCTCGTCAGCTTCGATGTTGCGTCGTTGTTTATCATGGTACCGGTGCAAGAGGTGGCTACGGTCATACGTAATAAACTTTGTTCTCGCGGGCTCGCAACAAAATGGGCCGACTTACTTGATTTCTGCCTCACGTCCAAAATTTTTCAGAGCAACTGTATGCTCAAGTGGAAGGGGCGGCCATGAATACTTCTCTCTCCCCTGTGGTGGTGAACTTATTCATGAAAGGTTTCGAAATGGAAGCCCTAGAGTGTTCCCCACTTGAATCAACACTGTGGCCCCTATGTATGGACGATTCGGTACTCGTGTAGCCCCACGGCCCTCGTGTCTTACCTGACTTCCTCCAGCACCTCCATAACTCTCACCCCAAAATTAAGTTTACTATGGAAGTGGAAAACGAGAGTAAATTGCCTTTCCTCCACGTGCTAGTGATATGGAAAACTAACGGCATTCTAGGGCTTAGTGTTTTGCAGGAAACTGACCCATTTGAACCGTTACCTCTGCGCCGACTCCCACCATCAATGTAGATCATAAGCAAATTAGCAAAATATTCGCCAATTAATATGTAATAATGTAATATCTTCGTATTCACATTAAAATAAACTACCAAAAAAACATTTTTAATAAAACATTTTATTTAATCTAAAGAATTATGTCCATGATTAAAAACTCCAATAAAATAAGTTTTGAAGTGATGCACCGTGTTTTGTCAACACTAATATTCCTTAAATATTTATCTTTTAATTTGTTGCGTCTACAAATTGACGCAACGCGCCTCCAAGCCCTGTTGAGCGCTTTGCGCTGAATCCTCCATTAACTTAGGCGCGTGGCGAATAATCCTCCAATAACTTTATGTAATGTAACGTCACGTCGCAGTCAGTTGTCAAGAGGACCGCCAGGTAGCATCTCTGCGTACGCGCCTCCTGGTACGCGCTTCTGCGTCACTACCCAGCGGCTAGAATTGCGAAGGAATTAGGATAGGAGTGGGGTTTAGGACACTTCACAGGGGTTGGACTAGCCTTTGTGTAGCAGCCAAACTTGTTTGTTGGAAAAAAATTCACATTATTATTATTATTATTATTATTATTATTATTATTATTATTATTATTAGTTATAATAATTATTATTTATTTGCAAACCTTTATTTTCGATATTTCTTTTCCGTGTTCAATGAAAATGAGGACTTTTCGGATATTTCAACTTGCAATGAGATAGAAAAACGTTCACTCTTAAGCCGAAAAAGATAGAGTAATTATTGTGTTATAGAGTGTTTTATGAAATAAAAGATCAATTGATCCACCCCAACCTGAGTACAAGAGTGCCATGCTTAAATTGTATTGTACCACAGCTTCTGGGTCAGCGACCCCATCTCGAGCAGGTTTTTGTCCAGTTTCTTTGATCCTTTGATTAAATGCTGAGATGGCCCCTTGGTTTGGTTCTGGACATAAATATAACTTCAGTATCTGTGCACTCTTCTAGAGTTCAGTGGAAAATATATTTATTCAAATTATCGTTCTCCATGTTGTCGTGGGAAGAAGTATAATTCCTTCACGAAGGACATGATAAGGGATAAGAGCCCAAATTTATAGCTAATTTACCCTTGAAAATAAACGTTTTTTTATACATATTACCATTTAAAACACAAAACGTGTATTTTTAATGTAAAAATAGAGATGTATGAGAGAGAAGTTCAATCTGTGCACGTTTCCTCCCATTTCGGAATTTCTACTCTGCTCTTTCACTATATGAAGTGCGAATACGAATACTTGTATACCATAAGGGATTCGAACATAATGTAAAATCATATGAATATTCTAAAGAAGCCTCTAGTGTGCCACTACTGTACGCTACATAGAGTGAAGATCGGAGAATGATTCGCCAATTCGCAGGTGGTTCGTTCCTCGCTAAAAGCCGCATCTCCTCGAAATACCCTATTGAATTAAATAAAATATATTCATCACCTATGCACACTAGTCTGAGCAAAGCGTGTCCTTAGAATGAACTCTGTTTCCAAAACCGACGCAATACATTACATTACATTATAATCGAAATAACGTCTAAGAGGCAATGTTTTCTTCGTTACATTCACAAATAATATTGAAAGAAAAACGCCTTTTTCATGCTTTTAGATAATTGACAATTAAACGTGCCTGTAATTCATTAGACAATTAATTCGACATACATCTATAAAAATCATGTATGCAAATACGTCAAATATTTATAAAAAAGTTTACATATTATTTCCTTGCTGTTAAATGTTATAAGTCTAGAGATGACAATCATATATTGGAATTAAATACATAGTTTCTGCTGCAACCATATTTTAAAAGTTGAAGTTATTATTTTACTTCCTCTCATATTTCGGGAAGACATTCCAATATCAGTTGTAAAGTTGTGGCCGTTGTCTACTTGTGTCGGCAGAGAGACTGGGTTACTCTGAACATTCACAAAGTAATCATTTCTTTCTCCTTTCAAATATCGCAAGATTTTTTCTCGATAATGGAGGGCAAGTAATTTTAGAAAAATAATGAATGATCCGTCTTTTATTCGTATCTTTGAAATCTAGCGACGATAAGTGAGAGTAGTTTTTAAGCGCGGCACTTCTTTCCGTTTCCTTGACTTATTCAATACTTCGTTGTTATATTATCAAAAGAGCGACAAGTGTCGGAGAGAATTTCATCTCACTCTTCACTACTAGAAATCCTTGTCGTGTCATGTGTGCACAACACACTACCGTACACTTCCTGTTGACCAAAAACCTCTTGCAGGTCGACGAAGGTCGAGCTGTCGCTCAGGGGGCGTGGCTGCGAGTGACCCTTCCATAGGGGAGGGTGGGAGCGGAGTCTCGAGTTAGTTGCTCCGCGGCGTCCACGCCCTTGCCCTCGCCCTCGCCCTCACCCTGGCCGGCACAGCCGCAAGCTTCCGTAATAATTTTATACCTAACTTCCGCACCCTCGTCTCCAATCTTTATTCCGCATATATCGCGCGCGACGTTTTGTGCGCTGCCGCCTGGCATCCTGCGACGCCCCCGCCCTCGTAGCCCCCTCCCGCCGCTGGCGCCGCAGCCGCTCACAATCGAAATAATGGCGCGGCCTTCTTTATGGTGCAGCGCTTCTTCTGCTCTCGGCTTTTGTCCGGCGGTCGAATCTGGGGCGGGTGTGGTGTGGAGCGGGACAGGGCGGGGGCGGCGCGGTAGCGACGCGGGGGCGGCGCGGGGGCGGCGCGGGGCGGCGCGGGGTAGCGCGGGGTGGGGCGGAGCGGGGGCGGAGCGGGGGCGGCGCGGGGGCGGCGCGGGGGCGGCGCGGGGGCGGCGCGGGGGCGGCGCGGGGGCGGCGCGGGGGCGGCGCGGGGGCGGCGCGGGGGGCGGCGCGGGGGCGGCGCGGGGGCGGCGCGGGGGCGGCGCGGGGGCGGCGCGGGGGCGGCGCGGGGGCGGCGCGGGGGCGGCGCGGGGGGGCGGGGGTGGCGCGGGGTTGCGCGGGGGCGGCGCGGGGGCCTGGTGGGTGCGAGGGAGGTGTGGGGCGGGTCGAGGTGGGGTGTGGGCAGGGCGAGGGCGGGGTGGGGGACGGGTTGCAGCGCATTCGGCGCCGCCGTTCCCTCACACGTCTCTTCCTTCGCACCCCTTCGCCGTCCTCTCTATCGCGTCGGCCGCTTTGCGTCTCGGTCGCGCAGCCCTTCTCCCTCCCCCTGCGCGGCGCCATCTGCAACTGCTCCCTTGGCTGGCGACGTCACCTTTCGTGCTGCGCTCCTGGATTTCCCCGCCATTCCGCCCACGCCCATCACGGACTCGATCGCTCCAATTTGCCTCCCTTGCTTGTGGTTATCTGCATCCATTTGTTCGGTCTCACGCGTCGTTTGATTTCAGCCACCGATTAATGAAGGCAGGAGAAGCGTTGGAGCTCAATGTCTTTGTCCGACTTCTATCGATACCAAATCACAGCAGTGGCTATCGCTTTTCACGTATCGTATTATATTCCTCAGACATCCGCTACTTAGAACGTGGACCAGCGCTTTCCGATCCTGCACATCTCGCCCTTGACGCCTCCTCCGCCCTTTCTAGATGTCCTGGAGTCTCGGAAACGAGAGCTTCTAGAAAGATGGACACAATGCTCCGAAATATAAAGAAAATATATTCAGTTAATTTAGAGAAAACTAGAAGTAGACGGACAATGGAAATTTAATAGACTTATGAAACGAGGATGTTCTACGGAGAATAAGCGAAATTATAGTTTCGAAAATGCGTAATTAAAGCGCAAATATATGAACATCGTGTAAGACATAAAGAACCTGATGAAGACACCATTTGCATCACGAGTATTCTACAAGCCAGATTCTAGGACGAGGGATTCTCCGGCTACTAGGAAATGAGAAGAGCATGTACGAGACAGAACAACTGCGAATCAATACACGGATTAATCGATTTTTTAAATCGATTAATGCACATGACACCCTCTGCACATGACGCGTTCTTTTAGAACGTGTCATGTGCAGAGAGAATGTCAAGAATATTTTTATATTTTAAAATATAACTTCAACTATTTGAAATAATCGAAAGATGTATTCTTGTTCGTAAATGTTGAAACATATCTTTATGTTTCAACGTAAACCGTTGAAACATATCTTTAATTCACTTTGAATTGTAAAAAATACATGACCATTTGGGGTGAATACCAGAATACGAAAGGTTAGAACACGGTAGAATGTAGGTATTGTATTGGCTTAAAAGTCTTCGGCCTAGCCACTTAGCATCAAGTTTTCTAATTTCTATGTAATAATTACCTATTAAATAAATAAAAATAAATGATTCACTTTGAATTGTAAAAACTTTATTACACGTTTTGGAAAGAGTGGAATTTTATACTTTAATTATGTACCTCAGTCTGAATTTTATTACCTTTTTTTAAATTTCAATACTATTTCAAAGACTGTCAAGAAAATGTCAGTTGTTAATAGATAACAAATTTATCTACGCAAAATGTTATTGGTTGCAATGCATATAATGTATAAATTTCCGGAAGAATTTGAGACTTTTCTAACGAACATCCTGAAGTTTATTGATATTTAACTCTGCTACTACACACTTATTTTTGTTAAAGAACTACACACTTCGATCGGACGGTCTCAATTTTTTTCATGTTACAAAGATCTAGGAAAGTATATATGCCTGAGGGAGGTATCATTCTATTTTATTTTAATTGAGGAATGCTTGGAAACAAAAAGTACAAAATTATAATTTTCAAAGCAAAAATTATCTCATATTTTTAAGTAAAAATATCTCATATTTTTAAGTATACCATTTTTAAAGTAAGTACCTAACAAAATGAATAAAAAATAAGTTAATAAAAGTCACACAACGCAAATGAAATTGAAAATATCAATTCATCAGTGAAAGTGGTATGAAGGATATCTCAGCGAACATCTCAGTTTCTTGTCTGGTTATTTTGACCTTCGCCAAGGAGGATCCAGCCATTGAATTTCCAGAATGGCAGTTCTTTGGTTTCTTTGGATGCTGGGTACTTCAAGTCTTTCCCTCATTCTCTCGTCGTACTGTGCGGATCGGTCCACACTGTGCAGCTCAACTAGCACCGACCAGCGAAGTTTCTTTTCTCAGTGCCGTTCCTGCGCCGACCGCAGAGGTGCTTGCACTACAGCGCGACGAACAGTCAGTCTCTATCAACTAGTGTCCACTAAGTCAGTGAGTGGTTATATCTACTAGAGCTCAAAAGTTTTCACAGTGCTACGTAGTGCTCAAATCCAAGCCCCCCTAGAGAGGCATTAAATCCCAGATGTCTCTGCAGTGTATAAACATCAACTCTATCAGAACTCAACTGCCAACAGCAACATTCAAGTACTAATGTCAGACCTGAAGAAACGCAGTCTTTGCAAACGCAAGGCTAATTCTCTCCCCAGCTTAATGGATTTACCAACAATGAACAGATTTGCCCCGCTTGGGCACGAGGAACGATGAACACGAGGAAAATCCCCAAATTTCGTCTCACCCAAAAGAGCCTGTGATAAAAAAGCCACCTCTAATATTTACTAATATTTATTCACGAAATTACAAACTATAAAGAATTTGTTCGTAAATTAACCTTCAAGATAGGAGAAAACTTTATCACATAAATAAAAGGTAATTCAGTTAAAACTATTCATAGTTAAATGGACGATTTCAGAAAAACTATTCACTTTCTTGATGAGAATAAGTGTCAATATCACACGTTCAGACACCCTTCAATCAACACCTTTAGTGCAGTTATTCGTGGAGTGCCTATGGATTACGAAGAAGGTGAACTTAGCAAGGCTAATATCTGAACGTCAAAGTAACCCGCTTGTTAAGAATTGATAAATCTCTCATGCCATTATGTGCAGTTTTAGTGAATGACAGGTCAACCTTTGAAAAACTATTTAGGATCAATAGACTTTTCAGTGTCGTAGTTTCAGTTGAACTCAGACGCCGTAATTCATTAATTGTGAGATGGAAAAGATGTCAGGACTTCGGACACACTAAAAATTATGGTAAGAAAACTTCAAAATGTGTAAGATGTGCTAACAACCATGAACCGGGTAAATGCAATTTAAATCCCCAACTTAATCCCACTTGCGTCAATTGTAACCAAGCACATCTTGCGTCATCACGGAAATGTGGATATTATCAAAGAAGACAAGAAGCATTCATGCAAAGAAGTTCATCTAATTCACAGGAATTTAACAATTTACCTCCCCCTCCTGCCTCCTCATTTCCCCACTTTACGCTAGTGTACACTTTTGTCAGTCTAGAATCCCTCCCTAACAATAACTTCCTCCTCTGCTCCCTCGAAACCGTCCATCTCCTCCTCCTCCTCCTCAGCAATATATTATTCCATCTTATTCACACTTCATCAACACTCGCACACTCACTCCCCCCTCCCACCCTAGCACATCATTACACCCTGATATAATTTCAGAAATAATAAACCAAGTCATCACAGCTCTCATTCCCTTAATCGACAAGCAAATTAAAATAGCGCTTGCGTCACATCTATATTTATCTCAGATCAATAATACTCAAAACAATCAAGAACGTGTCTCAAAATAAATTAACGTCTCTCACTCTCCTAAACTGAAATATAAACGGAACCATCCCCAAAATCAATTTTATAAAATATCTTCTAAATTATTATAATATAGATATTGCTTTCATCATAGGAACGCACTTTACACCCAAAGATAAGGTTAATGTTCTGGGTTACTTGACTTACAGATCCGACAGACCTTCTCGAACTGCAGCAGAAGGAATAGCAATTTTCATTAAAAAACGGATTCGACACGGTCCTCTGCCATCGTTTAATACCCCAGGACTTGAAAATATAGCAATAGCGCTACATCAGCCACATGGTACACCAATCACAATAATTGCAGTATAATATCCCCCTGAAACAAACACACCTTAACATTCTGTTTTCAAACTCAACTTCTTCTATACGCATAGGCGATTTCAACGCCAAACATACCGCATGGGGATGCAGAACATGCACCCCGAATAGAAATGTTTTACTAAGATATACTATCAATAAAAATTTAACTATCTCTGCTCCACCGGAACCTTCGCATTATCCATATAATCTCCGCATCCTTCCATATATCCTAGGTATTGCAGTTTGCAAAAGTTCTACGAAACCGTTATTCTAGTCTGTTCTAGCAGAATCAAACTCAGGCCATTGCCGGGTGCTTCTCTTCTGTGATGCTAATCTCATAGAATCTAATCACTCCAATCCGTATATCCATAAGAATATCAATTGGAAACTATTCGAAGAATATCTTTCCACATTCATCCCCTTACCACCTTTCTTAAAAACAACGATCAAATCGATTCAGCTATCTCTTTCTTCGGCAACATCATCGACACTGCAATAAGAACGGCTACTCCCAATTACAGCCACCAGAGGCACCCCCCACCAATTTCCCTTCCACCCAACATCCTGAATCTTATTAGACAAAAGCGATATACAAGAGACGAAAATGGCAAACACTCCGGCTACTTCAATTAAAAACCGCTTTAAATCAGATAACGCATAAGGTTCACGAAGAGTTAAATAGATTTCGCTATCAAAACTTCCAAAAACTACTTCTAAAACATTGACAGAAATTCCAATACTTTGTGGAAATTCTGCCGTCATTTCTCCCCCCCCCCCCTTTATCCGCCAATTCTGAAATTGCTTACGCGGAAGCAGACAAATTAGAAATGCTTGCCAACCATTTCAAATATGCTTTTTATCCCAATATTTCTTCAGATCTGAATTTCCAAAACGTTGTAGAGGAGTTTTTAAGATCTCCATACATATTGCTCCATTACCAATTAGTTATATCTCTCCCTCTAATGTTAAACAAATAATTAAGAATACAAATCTTCTCCAGGAATAGACGGTATCCCCAACGTAGTTCTAAAGCATTTACCTCCTCATTCCATTGCTTACCTAACTGCCATCTTCAACAGCTTCCTCAGATTAGGTTATTTCCCGACAAGCTGGAAAAAATCGATTGTAATCCCAATATAAAAACCTAAAAAATCCCCGAAACATCCCTCTAGTTACAGACCCATAAGTCTTTTGCCCTCTCTGTTAAAAATTTTCGAGAAACTGATTCTAATCAGACTTAATAAAGTTCTTCAAGATACGAAAGCTATCCCTCTTTCTCAATTCGGATTTCGTGCTCTTCATTCCACTACCTACCAGCTTCTCAGAATAGTAGAAACCATGTGAAAAGCATTTCAAAATAAGCAATATTGCACTGCAGTCCTTTTAGACTTTGCTAGTGCCTTTGACAAAGTTCGGCCAACAGGTCTGCTCTACAAATTAAGGAACTACGGCACTCCCGATTATCTTGTCAAAATCATCAGCAGCTTTCTCAAAAAAAGAAGCTTTTCGGTCCGAATAAATTCTTCTCTCTCACCGCCCCTAAGATAATTCAGGCCGGGGTACCTCAATGTTCATTTCTCTCCCCGACCCTCTTTAATTTGTTCACTACAGATATTCCATGTACCCCAACCTGTGCCACGGCTTTATTTGCAGATGAAACCGCGATATTCTCTACACACCAGGATCTTTCAGTAGCTATCAACAATTTACAATTACAATTCAGTAGCCATCAACACTTTCTCTGACAGCAAAATAGCGCCTGCACTTAAATGCAGCAAAATGCGAAGTAAAAATCTTCGCACTTAAAAGAATAACCAACCCTCCAACTATCATAATAGGAAATTCACCAGTTCCTTGCCTCCCATCCAACAAACCCGTAAAATACTAGGAGCCATCCTAGACATTCGTCTCACATGGCAACCGCACATCAGTTAACGCCCCATAGTAGGTATCCAACAAACAACTCGACAGAGAACACCCAGTAATGGTCCAACCAGAATCAAATACGCCTTCCCAAAAATCAATTCATACGTCCGTAACCATCGTAAACATGTAATCCTAAATAAACATGTAATCAATCCCCCTCCCCGTTTCCCACTCTCTTCACACCACTACCCTGTGCATAAAATCCTAATAAATGAGGTTCCCCAAGGGTATTCCCTCTCAAAGATAAAATTGTGTTACTTTAGTTTAATTTGCAAGTACCTCGGTGCTTTTCATTTAATATTGTATTATTTATTCAGTGTTTGTATCCATTTCCGAACATGTAAAGTGATTTATCCACTGCTCGGGTGCATTAAATTAAAAAAAGTCTTTCTTTCACTAATGGCTTAACCAGATATAAAATATTTTCATACAAAATAATAATAATAATAATAATAATAATAATAATAATAATAATAATAATAATAATAATAATAATAATAATAATAATTCAGAAATATGTACCGCTGACTCAAGAGCTTCGTCATCAATGGAGGCCAGAATATTGACATACAACCGATAACCATGTTCACTACAGGATTAATCCCAAAACACACAGTGCATGCAATTCAAGTGTTGGAATTACCATTTTCATGCATAGAGCATATTCAGAAAGCAGTAATACTGGACAGCTGCAGAATAGTACGAGAATTCCTGGGATGTACTACTGATTGGGAAACGATTGATTGAAATGTCTAGATAGTAACATTCGTTCGTGTTTTGTCTCTGAAATCAACCGAGCCTAGACCAGCAATGGTCAGGTGAATGTTCTTGCACATAGTGCAGAGAGTGAAAAATTCGGAATAAATAATAAACTTCAACAGGTTATGTTAAAACACAAAGCAATTATTTTCACTTTGAATCTTTACTATCAAAAACTGTACAGTGAGGTAAAGGAAAACCTAGTCTCACCACGAACGAAATAGTTTCTTTTCCCTGCTGAGTTTTGGCCCTAACTGAGATTGTAAATAGCATGACCCATTTACATTTGACTTGGTCGGCATACTTTTTATGTTGACGGAAACATTTTGCATAGATTATCCACATAATTGTTTTCTTGAATATTTTCGGTGTATTTTTTTAAAATCGAACCGATGTGTTAGTTTTGTTGTTATGTAATAACTGTATTTGTATCCCGTATGTACTTCTCCCATTTATTACAAAAACAAGTTGTATTTGCATTTGAATGATTGCTAAGGATTTTCAATATGTATAAGGTAACAGATGAAAATGTCCTTTCATTTTTGTTTACATTCATTGCTAAACGAAGAATCGATATGCAGTGTTTTCCGGTTGAACAAAAAACTGCATTTTTTAACAAATGAATATTGGAATAACTGCACAAAATTTAAGAATTTTACGAAATGCCAACGTGTTCTGTAGCCCGAAAAAAATCGATTCATTTTGATAACCGTGCACTGTTGTGCAGTGAGAGTGAATAATTTGACGAACGAATCCGGTTGCGGACGGACAAGGAGGGCGGACGAGGAGGGCGGACGAGGAGGGCGGACGAGGAGGGCGGACGAGGAGGGCGGACGAGGAGGGCGGACGAGGAGGGCGGACGAGGAGGGCGGACGAGGAGGGCGGACGAGGAGGGCGGGCGAGGGCCTCGTCCAGCTGCGCCAGTACCTCCCCGCCGCCGCGCGTATGTTTGCTCAGCTGATAACATTGTTTGCGTCTAACGCGAGGTGCCGCGCCGCGCAACGCTGTTCCTCCACTGCATTACGCAGCTTCCAAAGATCCGCCCCCAATCACCGGATAAAAGCCTCTGTCCCGCTGCGCGCTTCGGCGTCTGCTCCGTCCGTCCGCCGCCCTCACCGGCCCCCTCCTCGCGTCATTTGGTAATATTCAAACAAATTCGACCGGGAGCGGTAGCTCAGTGCATCAACTGATGTCACTGCAGCGCCTCTGACCGGGAGGTCCTTGGTTCGAGTCCTGACGGCGGCAGGATTTTCAACACTAGCTTTTCACTAGGTCGAATTCAGTCGCTGTCTGGAGGAGAATTTTAGCGACCGGCTGCTCTGATCGGTAGTTTTCCGTGCTTTCTCCGATCAACACCAGGCGAATGTCGGAGCAGTACCCTACCAAACGGGCAACGGACCGCGCGCGCTCTTTCTTTCTTCTTCCTTGTCCTATCCTCTTCCTCTTACACACACACTTACATTAACCTGCACTACACTACCACATATTCTGGGAGACCGGTCGGGAGCTAAGAGCTTGTCCCGGCTGGGGCGATGCCCCGGTGGTGGGAGAGTCCTGGTTAGAGGGAAATCCCACTAGCCGACGGTAGGTCGGCGCCGGATCTCGCTATTCAGCGGGGGAAGACCACCGCCATCTCCCGAGAATAACAAGTATGCACTACACTAACGGGACTAATGACCAAACCAGTTGACGCGCCCGGGAACATGAAAAAATCAAACCAAACAAATTAGAACGTACAAGTGTAAATAATCAATCAAAATGTCGAAAATAAACTAGAACATAAGCGATATTTATTTTTCAGTCAGTATGGTCTGGTATTTTAAGCTTCATTTTGGCAACTCTTGGTAGACGTACAGCGTCCGCGGCGAGGCAACCAGGCGGAGGGGGAGACGTCGCGGGTGTGGGCGTGGGAGATTCGGGTAGGGTGGACTGAGTCGGTGTAGAGAGTAGTGAAGTGTGGCGGGTGAGAAACGGCACTCAACCGTCCTGCAGTGTTTCCCGATGAGAGCTTTTTCCATTAACTTTGTTTCTCTTGCGACTGATATCTGCCCACCGATTTCAACTACTACGTACCTCGGTGTGACACGGTATTTACGCCATTAAACAAAGCTCTAGTTATGTGTATGCGCCTGATACGAAGCTTTTGTACCGAGCAGCTTGTGGAATTTCAAATGAATTGAAAATGTCAATTATATACTCTTTAAGAGTGTGAGAGGTCTATGATAATAGTGAACGTTTTTAGAAAATAATCAGTGTATCCTAGTCCCGCAGTGACGACGATGAGGTAATGAATGCGATAGCGATAAATAATAGGACGTTAAATACATTAGGAGCGCATGCGAATTTATAGCGCGAATAAATAATAGAAACCCTTTAATATCAGCAACTCCGCATTTTCTATTGTACTTTGACATATATTAAAAGATTCTTTCTGATTCATAAATAACTGGATTCGTTTTTAATTAGAAATGAATTTACAATTAAACGAGTGTGATCAAAGTGTAAACATACCCTTAGCACTTTTATTTCGGTCATAAATAAAATGTTTCCATTCAATGTTTCAATGTCGGTATAATGATATTCATTACAATTTCAATTCAGGAACAAGTTGACATTCTTCGAAACCTTGCCTTGGAATGTACGGTAATATAAAAGTTAGGTAACTTCATATTCATTCCGCGTCGTTAAATATTAATGCAAAGTATACATTCTTGTGAGACGTCAATATACAACTGTTACTTTTTTGTTAATTTCATCGGGAAGTGAAAATGATGTAAAATGTAAAAAATGTTGTACAAATCTCAATTAATTGAACTAGTGATGTCAAGAAATGTGAAATTGTGAAGAGAGAGTACGTGAGTGTGTTGCCAGAAGGTGCTCTGAATTTCGTTTTGAGATATTTATTTCTGATTGTAATTCAGCCTTGAGTTGGATGGGAAGACGTCAGAAAACGATTATCTCAACGGAAAGCGACTGCACGCGGCATTGTGGTGGGAGCATTCTGCGCTCGGTCTTCGAAGCGCACCACAGACAACTTCCAACCACCGACAGTCGGTTTGCTTGGGAGGTGCATGTGGAGTTCATGACCTCTGCTTCTCAAAGCTGTAGTTTGTATCATTTTGAGTGCTGAGGGAGTAATTGACTGCTAAAGCATTGCGTAATGTGCGCACTTATCTGATTGTAGATAAAAGTGCGCTTGTTGGGTACGCCTGTTTCTTTTTGACGTTGAGCCTGTGCGGAGATAATTGGGCAATGAAAGAACCCCTCGAGCGCAGAGACGCCGCAGCTTGGAGGAGCTGTGAAGCCGCAGCTTGGAGGAGCTGTGAAGCCGCCGCTTGCGCCGCCGCTGGTGTGGCGCTCTCAGGCGCGGTGTGCACATCACACAACGGCGCAGACGGATGGGCGGCATGGAGCAGACATATCGCGTGGAGGAAACCGGCGTACACTCTGTTTCAAAGCAAGTGGGCGCTTGGTTTTTAGCTGAGATTCATAAAGGAGATGTGCGATGGTGAATATGTGGAAGGTATTTAGATATTAATACAAGTAGTTTTCCGCATCGCTACAAAACATCTACGCCAGGCTACGATAATGGTACTGAAGCCCATAGGAAAAAAATAAAATAAAAAACAAATAAATAGTTTCGATTTTGCATGAAAAATGCAAATCATTAATTGTGTTATTCCGCATATTCTCATACTGCACATAACAAATGAATGGACATAGCGCGTCACTGCTTGCAATACTGAGTATACTACAGAGGGGCTCCAAAGAAGAGGCTGCCCGTCATTAAATATTAGCTATTTACAGGTTGCGTTTTGAAGCAACTTTTTTCTATAGAATTCTTGGGAGGTAAAAAACTGATTTACTGTGATACCGTTTTGTTACTGTACATGTTATTGCGGTGTTTGTGAAGCCTTTATGTTAAAATAATTAATTTATTACAGTATTATACGAGAATATTTATTTGTTAATCTTAAGTGCATACTACTTCTTGAAAAACCATATTGTGTTTTTGTTCAACATTTTTGCTACCACAGGCCATTGATTATTGTAAATGTACAACACCTGAGCCTCTTGATCGCACATTAGAGGCTTGATGTACGAAATGGCCTCAGTGTTGAGTGCCCCGAGCCACCGCTTCCCAGCTGCAGCTCCATTAGCTGGGCACGCAAGCACTGACTCTATTGTCGACAGCTTGATCTAGACTGTGCAACGTGGGCACCTCAGCTCGCGTTCTAGGAAGCGCCGCCACCGATAACGACGACGGCGGTGAAGAGGCGCAAAAGCTCTGCGTTCAAACCGTAAACCCGTGATGCGAGAAGGGCGCATCTCCCAGGCATGCAGCCGCAAAGCACTAGCCCAGCTTAAGGCTCGAATAGGGTTCTCTCTGCAAAAGAAGTATAGAAGGGTCAGGAAGCATACTCGCTTTAACTGCAATTGTAACTTTCAAGGTCAAAATATGGCGTAAAAAACCTGCGCTCAAATCGTAAACCCGTGTTCCGAGAAGAGCACATCTCCCAGGCATGCAGCCACAAAGCACTAGCCCAGCTTAAGGCTCGAATAGGGTTCTCTCTGCGAAAGAAGTATAGAAGGGTCAGGAAGCATACTCGCTTTAACTGCAATTGTAACTTTCAAGGTCAAAATATGGCGTAAAAAACCTGCGCTCAAATCGTAAACCCGTGTTCCGAGAAGAGCACATCTCCCAGGCATGCAGTCGCAAAGCACCAGCACAGCTCATGGCTCGACTAGGGTTCTCTCTACGAAAGAAGTATAGAAGGGTCAGGAAGCATACTCGCTTTAACTGCAATTGTAACTTTCAAGGTCAAAATATGGCGTAAAAAACCTGCGCTCAAATCGTAAACCCGTGTTCCGAGAAGAGCACATCTCCCAGGCATGCAGTCCCAAAGCACTAGCACAGCTCATGGCTCGACTAGGGTTCTCTCTACGAAAGAAGTATAGAAGGGTCAGGAAGCATACTCGCTTTAACTGCAAATGTAAAATTCAAGGTCAAAATATGATACATATTATTTTAAACATAAGTTTCTGTGGCAATTCAGTTCACTAAGAGATCTATAATGCGCCTTTATTTATGTATTTCCTTCACGCTCAAGGACTGCTTCTTCCTTAAAATTTTTCGAATCACATCAAGCATTGGAGTCACTGATCACTTCAATGGTGATGCTTGAGCCAGCCCAAACTTCACGCAACGTATTAGAATACGTGTAGACTTTATATTGGGCGTAAAACAATAAAGTGTGGGGTAAGCTGTAGCTAATTAACGTTGGCTCTCCTGCGCCGAACGGTCGCTGCGCAGGCGGCTGCAGGAAGGGAAGAATACATCCGAATAAATATATAAACTCATTCTCTTTTATGAGCCTAAGCCATCTCGCCTAACAGGGTTTCTTAACGAGTGACTAAAGGGCGCCATCGGAAAGAGTATGCTCCACTCCGCACGGACTTCACCTTTATAGGGCTGTTTGCTCTGCCTCCTACTCGCCCATCCCCTGATCCTCGCGCACAAAGGGCAGAAGGGCGGGGAGTCGGGGCCCTCCCGCGTCCCCGAACTCTGACGTTCCCGCCTTTCCCTTCCGCACCGCGGCCCTCGTCTTACGTACCAGGGCACTTTTCCCTTCCGCCTGCCGTTAATTCGAACTGCAAATGTTTACTAAATAAATAAGGCTGCAGCGGTGGCGAGACGGCCCGGAGAAAAGGACCGGGCGGGCAGGTCAGCGACGTGCGGTTCGCTCTGTTTCGTTTCATTTTTCAAAGTCTTTGCGGCGCCGCTCCGCTGCCGCTCTTCCACCTGCACAAAGGGCTGCGTTCCCTCCCCCCTCTCCCTCCGCCCCTCCCCCCCCCCCGCCCACGCCAACACTCATTGTTCTGCGCCTCGCGGCTGGTTCGGGGCCTCGCGCCGTAAAGCACTTACGACTTAATGAGAGATGATGTGGGTGACACGTGATGGTTTGCCGTGGACTTCCACACCACTATCGGCAGTTTAAAAAACTTGGGCGGAATTCAAGCCTCTGACATTGCGTTCAGCATAAGCGATTCCAACGCTGAAGATCAATTTGTGATGGGAACTGGATAAAAATAAGAGTCGCCGCTGCATGCGTAATAGTATGAACGATTGAACCATGTTACAGATTTTATCAGGGCATATTGTCATCTTCGTGCTGGTCCAAGCCGTTGTTGATACAAACGCGTCTCTTAACCCTTGTTGGGCGTTTTCTTCTGGAGTAATCCTCTGTTACTGAGTAATTACCCTCTAATACTGAGTCTCGTCACGTCGCAGTCAGTCAGTGCCTTTTATCCCTTCGGCCAGGGGCTCGACGCCGTTAGATCCCGACATTCCTGGCCGGTCACCCAACCAGGAACCCCCGAGTCTCGAATTCGCTTAACCTTCGTGACTTCACGGAGCGTAGTAAACGAATTCGGCAAGCGCCGCCGGCGCCCAGTGTGCTACGAGCAGTCGCTTCGGAAGGACCTCCACGCGCAGCGCTGGGTCTTGTCCTTAAGTTCTGACCCAGTGAAAGATAGTTCTACAGAAATAGTTATAAACAATAGTTACAAATGTTGGTGCATTCGAAGAAATTAGTGCAATATCATCAACCAACAATGTTGGCATACGGCAATCCCCTCGCCCGGGTCTACCCAGCCGAGGGCGTAATAGTGGTCGCATTCCAGGAAGACGACAGCCGTGAAACATCAATCCATGACATTCCAGCGAACCTACTAATGCAACATCAAACAGATGAGCAGTTACCTCAAGCACCCTCATCTCAGACTCTCGTGTTAAGTGCAATGATGCCACAATACAATGTTAATTTTCAAGTAAATTAGACCAAGAGCTGTCTGTCGGCTGACAACACTGCGATTACTTCAAAGTGCAACGTCAATTTCAGTGTAAATTCAGAACCAAATCCTCAAGAACCCAGTGGTAAGCAAAGGTATAGTGATTCAAATCTAAACACGCAACCCAACGAAAAATCGTGTTTAACAAACGAGAGAATACCAATTAAAACAGATTTTTTATTTTTTTTAAATTTATTTTACGTCAAAAAACAGTTAAAAACTGCGTATGACGTGCTATGGGGAAAAGTGAATTGTGTGCACATTTTCAAAATTCTGTGATCCCTACACTAAGTCATATACTACTTAAATTTTGAATTTTGAAAGGGAGAAAAAAAAAAAACAAAAAAACTCCCATGTAATAAAATCTATTTTCAAGGATAAATAAGCAATAAATTTTGAATTTTGAAAGGGAGAAAAAAACAACAAAAACTCCCATGTAATAAAATCTATTTTCAAAGATAAATAAGCAATAAATTTTGGCTCTTATTACTTCCTGCCGCGACAACATGGAAACGATAATTTGAATAATTGTATTTCCCACTGAATTCTAGAAGACGTGCACAGAAAATGAAGTTACATTTATGTCCAGAAGCAAAACAAGGGGCCATCTCAGCATTTGCTCAATGGATCAGGGAAACTGGACGAAAACCTGATCGAGATGGGGGTCATTGACCCGGAAGCTGTGTTACAATAGTTGTTACAGGTTGTTTATACTCATTTATACAGTCCAAATGGTAATTAATGCATTATGTATCATTGTTAAAATTAATGTTACTTTTCTTGTGATGCTCAGTATAGTCTCTAATTGTATAGAAACAGTTATGCAGCAGAAACGATTTCACTTGTGATTTAAACTTTTCTATTGAATTTAATCGTTTAATGTCATCTGGCAAAGTGTTGTAAAATAATGTACATGTATTGTATGTGAATTTTTTGTAATGAGCTGTTGATACTGTCGCCTGATGAATATGATTTCTACGTCGAGTGTTATAGTAATAGACTTCGGCATTTTTTGAAAATATATTCCCGCCCTTAAACAAGTCATTTTTTACAAAAACCACTAATACGTAAATAAAAAGACACGGTAATGGTAGAATTCCTAGATTAATGAAGAGAGACTTACATGAATCACGATTGTTTACTAAAACCAAAATAAAATTATTCATTGATTACTTGATGCAGTAGTCATGGGACGCGGTTTATAATACTGTTGATACAAACGATAAATATAATTATTTTTTTCGACGCTTTCATTTCATTTTCACACTTGCCTTCCTTTTCAAAAAAAAATATTTCACGTAAAAGCAATTCTTGGATAACACAAGAGATTAGGACATCATGTAAAAACAAGAGGATTTGTTCTTTCATTTCTAAACAACATAACGTATCTCTTGTTTTCCTCCTCCATTTAAAAAAATACAAATCATTGTATCCCCTAGGAGACCTGGAATATCACCAAAATGATACTAAGTAAAAATACTATTGTCTCCTCTTTTACTACCTCCAATGGGAAAAATTTATTGCGAGCAAGGTAACGGAACTTTCAGCCAATCACTTTTTAAGACATTATTTCCCAACGTCTCCCCTCCACAACGATAATCATTCCGAAATCCAACACTTTGCCAACTGCCTTCATTACAGTATAACAAAAATTCAGTATATTTTTCGCCAGGATATCATGCACCTAACCAGAACTCCCCCAAATTAAAAAGCATTCATGACAGCATTAATAATATTATTTTTCAAATTTATCCAAAAGCATTGACGCTTATATTACTAATGTATTCAACTCATCCTAAGAACAGGATATTGTTCCTCAACTTGGACTATTTCTTTTATCATCCCCAAACCGAACAGGAACCACAGCAATACAGACTACAGGTCCATTAGTCTTCTCTTATCATTGGTAAAGGTTTTCAAGAAGCTAATCCTAGCAAGATTAAATAATTGCTTCAACAAAATAACTACTTTTCAGTCCGAGAGACGCCGCGTCCTAGGCACAGGTGCCAACGTTTCAGCCACCGTTCTGCGACCTCCCTCAAGGCAAAATGAACAGACATCTCTTGACTGCGAAGTAGTTACTGATCCTGGCCGCACAAACCTACGCTGTTATCTCTCTATAGCAGTTTTCATCTTTATCACCATATCTTTCGACTAAGTGTGGCACCAATAGCTTATATACAAACTCTCATTAATTGTAACACTGTTATTCCTCTGTAGAATTATAAAATGCTTCATCATTAACAGAACTTTTTCAGTCGTAATAGAAAATCGCATTTTAAACCCCCGACCTGCAAGTGCAAAGGTCAAGTTACAAAGGTCCCCTTTTCCCTGTTGGTATTAAACCACTCCATAGCCTACCTCCCGATTAACACAAATAGCATAATTTGCGAATGACCCCGCAGTTGACGTCTCATCTTTCAACAAAATAACTACTTTTTGTAAACTTCATAGCAAAAGAAATCTGAATTCTTCGGGCGAGAGTTGACGATTCAAATCAATGCTACCAAATCCAGCGCAAAAATATTCATATCATTTTCTCCGTCTATCCCATTAAGAATAAATAACAGTATCAGTTAATGGAAACCAAACTAATGAGGAATCTAAACACTTAGGACCCCATCTGGCTACCACCCTTAACTAGAAATCTCACATAGACACAAAAGTCCAGTTAGCCGAAATCAAAAACCTACAACTGAAAGTGCTCATAAATAAAACTACGAAACTCACATTAAACAATGCCTTTACTGTACACAAATCAATAATTAGGTCCTTCTTCTACTGCCTGATATGGACAAATATCGCCAAATATAATCTACACAAAATAAAAGTCATCCGAAACAAAATTTCTAACAGTTACCACTCGAGACCACTGGTTCGTCTCCAACAAGCAACCACCCACTGAATTAAATGTCATTGCCATATAGCCTATCTCAACCATGACTAATTCAATTCTCCACTTGATCAATAAAAGCAAATCTCAATTGGTAAATATACAGAACGTCAAACGCGAATAAAATAGATATCCTTTACCTGAACTTTTAAATATTTTTGGTAACCTATAATAAACCAATTTTGGTGCTCTGTGTCTCCTTGCCATAGGTACTTTTGGGTTAGCTGTAAATTAGATTACGTTTGATTGTAAACCTTTAACTACAAAATTTAATTTTAACTGTACAGTAAAGATTAAACTGAACTGTGTATATGGATCCGCAATATGAAATAGATTTTTAAAAGAGGGCATTGTAAAGATGTGTTGTCGTCCCAGACAGTTTTGCTGGCAGGATAACAAATTTTTAAAACGCAAATCGTTTTCTCGCATCACATCAACTTGAATGCAAATGGATCGAGTATTTCACTGGCGCTCCTCTTGCAGTCGAAATATATGTCAAGCGCCTATCGGATTTTATCTTCGATTCTTTGCCAGATGAAAACATGTTCTTCATACGAACGTTGAGGTGATGGCTGAGGTTGAGGCTATGAACGAAGAGGAAACACCGTTGAAGGGAGAGGTTGCGGCAGCGGACTGAAGAGTTCCCTCCTCCACCCAAAGGTATTTTCCCGCCGCGCCGGGCTATGTTGCCTGAGAGGGGGGAGGATGACGCTCGTTAGAAAAGCCGAGTAGGGGGAGGAGCTTATAGGCTCGTGGGCAGAGCTTTTGCTTTCGAGACTGTGTTTAAGTGGGCGCCGGAACTCGCCATCCAGCGGTGGAAGATCACCGCCACCTCCCACGATAAATGCATGCACTACACTTACGGAACTAATAACTATAGTAGTTGGCGCGGCCGGAATCAATCGAATTAATCAATCGGACAATCAATCAGTCAATCAATCAGCCAATCAGTCAATCAATCAGTCAATCAGTAAATCGATCAGTCAATCAGTCAGTCAATCAATCAGTCAATCTGTCAGTCAATCAGGCAGTCAATCCGTCAGTCAATAAGCCAGTCAATCATTCAGTCAATCAGTCAATCAATCAGTAAGCCAATTAGCCAATCAATCAGTCAATCAGTCAACCAGTCAGTCAATCAATCAATCAGTCAATAAGTCACGGCCCAGTGAGACAGGTGACGGCTGCTAGGCGCACGGCGCAGCGGAGGCTCCTGCCGAGCCCATGGCACAGACTTTCAAACTTCCCCTTCCAGCCGATGTTTATTTCTTGTTGATAACAGCACTTTTGTGATAATTCTGTATTTTCTTATTTCTAATGAGTTTTATTTTGTCTAGTTCTACATTGTAAATTTAATTTATGACTGTTTTAAATCTATTTTGGACTTGCTTTTGTCGAACCAGAATTTTATAAAGTGATTTGTATTCGAGAATTTAATTTGTTAATCGCAGTTTCCTTTTTTTGTAGATGAAGATTAATGTAAAGCTTTCGTAAGCCGACACTCGTTACAATAAAAACAATTTCAAAATCCTGGACTAGTCGAGGCGCATCATCGCTTATTTTCTCACGCTCGGTTTCTCTGTCCCCAATCCCCCCTTTGCCGTCCTCGCGGCCCCTCGGTCATAATTATGCACACAAAATAAAGGATTTCGAAACAACAGAAAACAAAGAAACGAAACAACATAATTAAATGGCCAAACCAATTAGCAATACTTCGATCACGAAAAGGTAATAGAGTAGATGTTAAAGTGCGACAAGCTCGTTTTATTCACACTGTTTTTTTTTAAATTAATTTCTGAGGGTAGAATAGGTCACGGGAAATCATTTGAGATAGGATTATCGAGTAATGTGTTGTAACGTAAATATATATTATATTGCATTTATTTATATATTCATACATGTTGATTTTCGTAATGTATATTCTTTCTGCAAGCTGTTAATCTATTAATTATCAATAACTGATTTATTTTATATTCTCATTTTAAACTGGGTTGTTCTCCTTTCATAATCCTGATGAAGGAATAACACATTTGAAAACGTTGGAAAACTACAATTTTTTTTCTTTACATAACTATTACTTCTTTTTATAATAAAGAATATTGTATCTTAGGGTACTGTTTTTGGTTTATTTAGGTTAAAGAAACCAAAAGCCTTTTTAGGTTAAGTCAACCAGAAGCAGTCGTCTTGCTCAGAGGAGTTTCACCTAATGATTTCATTTATTTTTCCATTCATAACATCGTCATTTTCCATTATTTCTTTGTTATTTTGTATATGACTCTAGTATGTTTTCCACCAGACAGCACAATATTCCGCAACTTAGTTTTGGCCATAATTTTTGAATGACACAAATAATCTATTAAATATTTCTCGTGCTTCTTTTGGAGGTCTCTCGAGCATTAAGAATGATGCTGAAACCATGTTCCACATTAAAAATTACATTCAAAATTATATTTAATATTACGTCTATTTAGTACGAGATCACATTTAATAATTAGGTCTACACCAGAAAAAAATTTCCTCACGCTCTGGAGACTTGCAGAAAAGTTTAGTTGACTGATCAGCTTCAGCGAAGTTTGGTTTGGATGCTGTCTCTCACTGGATTGGTTTGGTTTGGTATTTTCATGTTTCCGGGCGCGTCAACTGCTTCGGTAATTAGTCCCGTAAGAGTAGTGCATGTTTTGTTCTCGGGAGATGGCGGTGATCTTCCCCCGCTGGATGGCGAGATCCGGCGCCGACCTACCGTCGGCTAGTGTGGTTTCCCCCTAACCAGGACTCTCCCACCAGCAGGGCACCGCCCCAGCTGGGACAAGCTCTAAGCTCCCGACCGGTCTCCCGGAATATGTGGTAGTGCAGTGCATGTTAGTGTAAGTGTGTGTGTAGGGGGAGAGGAGAGGACAAGGAAGGAAAGATCGCGCGCGGTCCGTGGCCCGTTTGTTAGGGTACTGCTCCGGCATTCGCCTGGTGTTGATCGGAGAAACCACGGAAAACTACCGATCAGAGGAGGCTAGAATTCTCCTCCAGACAGCGACTGAATTCGACCTAGCTGAAAAGCTAGTGTCGAAAATCCTGCCGCCGTCAGGACTCGAACCTAAGACCTCCCGGTCAGATACGCTGCAGTGACATCAGTTGATGCACTGAGCTACCGCTCCCGGTCTCTCACTGGACGTGTCGCCTTTCAGGAGGTGTGAAAGACATGAGGCAGGTTCTTCCCGCGGAGAAGGAGAGGCGTCGGGGACACCCGCGTGGTTGGTGATAAAATTGCTCAAGTTTGAATCTCAGTCCGTGGAAATATTCTTGTTTTCTGTTCTGTAATTATTTTTTTAACTAGAGCACAATATTCTGAATTCGACAGAAAGCAATTTCCGTTAAAATGTTTCAACCTTTAACAAACATTTGAACTTTTTTTCAAACATGCCGTAATCCGTTTAGTTAGCCGTTATTAAAGTGGTGGCTGGAATGTAACTTGAAATATAACGATAAATGAATGAAACCTAACGATGAATGAATTTAATAAAATGTAAGCTGAAATGTAACTTCATTATTTGTGCACATCTAGAATTCAGTGGAAAATAATAGTTATTCAAATAATCGTTCTCCATGTTGTCGCGGCAGGAAGTATTATTCCTTCACGAAGATCATTATTAGGGCTCAGAACCCAAATTTAAAGCTGATTTGGCCTTGGAAATATATTTTATTACTTCGGAGCGAATATTTTTGTTAAGAATCCTTGAAAAAAGCTCTCATGTCTTTCTGTATTCAAAATTCAAGTAGTATATGGCTTACGGTAGGGATCTCTGAATAATGAAAACGTGCACAGAATTCACCTCTCCCCGTAGCCCGTCACTTACAGTTTTTGACTGTTCTTGACGTAAAATAAGTAAATTAATAAATAAATAAATAAATGTTAATAGTACATAATATGCAATATTACAATAGTACGTAACCAATATCAACAATAAGAGAAAATATATGCTGCTTTAGCGCCACTAGTTGGTTTACAAAATAATGTTAGAGAATATTTGACACTCCAAAAAGATAGTATTTAAATTCTCATTTTTCATAAATTACTACTATTCAATACATAAATCTATCATATATTTTTTACTAGAAGATTCCAAATATCGGAAAACAAATATATTGCGAAAATTGAAAACTTTGAAAATATCCTGCGAATATAGTACCTGAATATAGTAAACGTTTCGAGGTAATATACAATTTTCCCGTTTTATATATGTTCTCCGGTCGAGTGCCTGATAATGTAAACAATTTTTCAATTAATAATAAGATAATAATATCAGCCACTACGAGTTATTAATAACATCTTATCAAAATCTCCTTTGTAAACAATATTTATTTAAATTTAAAAAAAATCATTGACAATCCCGAGATCACAAAGCTATGTCTAGGGAAGTTAAACTGGTGGTTGAATAATGTAATTATTGCGAAAACAGTAATGTTCAGAAATCTGCTTGAAATATATAATCGAAAACATGCAGCTTTTGTTCGTAAAACATTTGTTAAGATTCAGGTGCGTCGGTAACTTACATAACAATGCTTTGCTGGCCACCTCACACAATGCCTGACGAAGACATTGTTCGGCCCTGTTGAATGAACATTTATGCAGATGCGGTGCCTGTTGTGTTTCGACCGTATTCTCCATTAGTTTCTTTGCGTTATACGTCGGTGTTTGGAAGATCTCCCAAATACTTTTGAGATAAAAGCTTTGTTGAAAGTTGAAGAGTATAAAAGATCATTGAGATATATTTCAGCGTTAGAAAGTTAACCCTTCAGTCTCTTGATATCATCAGCACTATAATAGTTCCACGTTCTTGTAAATACTGCAAATATCCAGGGACAAGTACAAGCGCTTGTCTGAAGCACATTTCGGAGCTCCTGAAGATATCTTTCTCTCGTAGGAAATTTCCCATTCTCAGGTTCTTTCCGACCCTCGTTGCAGTGATTATAGAGTTTAATGCAGCCTTAAGCCGCGAGTCTCCTTCCCCCTTCACTGCATCCCCCGCTCTGCCCCGCGAAGCGAAATTTCGGTGCCGTGCGACAGATCTTAATTCCCAGGAGCAGCGGTGCTGGACTTCATCGCAATTTTTATCTGCTGGTAGACAGCGCCCCTAGTATATCACATAATGAATGTATTAGCTGTCTGCTCAACCCCTGCCCGATAAATCACGCGCCACAGACAGTGCGCAAGGGGAGGGCACGGGGGTCTCGAGCCGTGGGGAGGGGTGAGGTGGGGCGGGGAGGGCGGGGCGGCCGAGGGCAGGCGGCTGTGTGGGAGGGACGCTTCGAATAAATCATGTACATGCGAACATTGAGCCTTCTATAGACCTGGACCGCAAGCGGTGCCCGTTCCCGCTCTGCCTCTGCCTCCACCTCCGCTTCCTCCCCATCCCCTCTACGCCCGCGTCCCGTCCCGCCCCGTCCCGCCGCGCCCCGCCCCGCCCCGCCATGCCTCGCTCCGCCCAACCAACCGCCTCGCCACTGGCCCGGTGGCCCGGGGACTCGTTCCAACGTGTCACTCGCTGTCCTGAAGCTGAAGCCGGTACGCAGGAGTCGCCGCCTCCAGCCCCGGCCCCCGGCCTCCGCCCTCGTCCCGCCCCGCTGGGCCTACGTCACAGACGTTTCCGTCCCCGCCACCGCCACATCCACTACCACCTCCATCACCTCCATCACCTCCATCACCACCAGCACCACCAGCATCACCTCCACCGCCACCGCTACCTTCACCTCCACCGCCACCACCACGACCACCGCCACCTCCACCTCCACCGCCATTGCCATCGACATCGCCATCGCCGCCGCCGCCGCCGCCATCGCAACCGCCATCCCGACCGCCATTGCAACATCCAGCACCACCTCCACCGCCAGCTCCAGCGCTGTCTCGCCCTGCCACTCGCTTCTGACTGGGCTTCGGGCTGCGCTCTGGCAGCCTCTGCGTTCTCATCCCCGCCCCCTCCCCGCCGCTTCCCCGCCCTCGCCCCGCTACCGCTACCCTCGCACTTTCCGCACGACCTCGACCCAGCCGCCACCGCACCCGCGCGCGAGATGTATGGGTCCTAATTAGTTTGCCGGAATTATGAGGAGAGAATGGGAACTGCGAAGTAAATACCACAATCACGGGAGCTTACGGCACGGCGGGTGAGGGATGGGCGACAGGCGCAGGGGCGGGGCAGGACGGGGTGGGGGTGGCCGCGGAGTTGGCAGGCGAAGGTGCGGGCCGCAGGCTGTCGCCTTCTCAGACGCCCGTGAGGACGGGGGGAGGGAGGCGAGGGCGGTGCTGCGGGGGCGGCCCCGCAGGCGAAGTGGAGCTGTGAGTTCTGCGGCTCAGCTCGTCGTAATTGGGAACCGCCCCATGCAAAATTGGAGTACTGCTTCGTTGGGCGAGTACACGAGCGGAGGACATGAATAGTACGCAAGGCTCCCAAATTCGGATGGGTTGTTCGTAAGCCAGGCTTATTTTACACATTAATGTTTATTTTTGACTTCTGCAGTAATTGCTTGCAATTATCGAGTCTGGATATAACACATGTTTAAGACTGACTACACAATTGTAGACTTCCACACAGATGGCAGTACTGCTATTACATTATTAGTTCGTCACTGTGCATTAATACATTTACCATTCATTTTCTAAAGTTTTCTTCTTGATATAAATTATTTGCTATTATTATTATTATTATTATTATTATTATTATTATTATTATTATTATTATTATTATTATTATTATTATTATTATTATTATTATTATTTGTCATAGGTATTTAAATTTGTTTAAATTTAATTTTCTCCTTAATATATTCCGTCTTGGATTTATGTTATTAAGTAGATGTAAATTTCTCATTGTTATTTGATATAATTTTTCTACACATTTAAATTCAATTTATCTAGAAATATTTTTAACAATTTTCACGTTTCGTTGTAAATGCTCATATTTAAAATCAAATTAAATATTATTGTAAATCGTGACATGAATCGAAATATTGATATTAGGTACCCCCAAAACTGCTGTTCAAAAATCTATTATTACTGTCTCCAGTTTTCTTTATTTTTCTATAGAGGTCGAAACACATATCATTAATTTCAACTGAAGTTCAAATATTGGTTAATATTTTTAACTTTTTTTGTTAGGCTCATAAATTTGGTACTTAAAATGTTGAGAGCTGAACTTGAAGTAACTGCTTCCACATAGTTAAGTTTGATCAACATATTACGATTATTTTTACTTTGGCATTATGAAAAATAAATATTTGTTGTTATCATCTATGAATCCAATTTGATAGGCCACTTTTAGACGTTACAAGGTATTTTTGGCACAGCATGGTTTCTCGTGGCAAACTGGTAGTACAATGTCACTTAAACTTCTGAGGTGTTGTTAGCGATTGTATTTTAGTGGAGTTCAAGAAAAAAGAAAATATACTACGTAGGAAATATTCTCTCAGAAAATGAGGCATTTCAATATGAAATTATGTTTTATAGGAAAATTTTGAAACTAGAGAAAGGAAAAGTTTGAAACAAGTGACAAAGCATACTCCGGGGTAAGATCGTAAAGAGTTACCTAAAATCAAATGACGTGTTAGGACTTACACTAACATAACTAACATAAAACTAAGATTTTTGAAAAGATCCTTAGTCCCCGTTGCACACTTTCACCACCTACAGCCAAAAACGTGTATTTTTAATTTTAATTATTTCGTCAACTTAACACTATTTTGTCACTCTCTGTATGAAAAATAAAAATATAATTTATACTAGAAAAAATTGATATTTTCTTGGCGCGAAACACAAACACAAAATAATATTTTAAAAAAATTACATTAAATATTTTTACAATTTCCCCGCCTTTAAATTATCTTGACTTCGCAAATGTCTGCAACAACTCTGCATTTATTTTAGTGTTCGTATATTTGTATATAATGTTGAAGCAACCAGAACTATTTTGATTTTGGAATGTAATTACAAATGGTTTTTAAAGCCTTATAATCCTTTGTTCTAAAATCTTTGTTCCCTTGACGCTGCTGTGATCGATAGTTCTCCTTGGTATATCTATGAGTACCAGGTGAATGCAAGAACAGTACCCTAACGAATGGACTACGGAACGCGCGCGGATTTCCTTTCCACATTCTGGTCGTTTATTTCCTAACACCCACCCACACATACTCTACATACACAGGGGCCAGTCAGGCGCTCCGAGCGTGTCCCGAATGAGGCGGTACCCGAACAAAGGGAGAGAGCTGTGGGAAACCCCGCAAGCTGACTGGTAAATCGGTATCGGATTCCACGTGCCAGCTGGGGAGGAGCGCAGACACCACTCAGCGCTACATTGACGCGATATGAAAGTATGTAGTTGACGTGCCCCGAATCAATATTCTCTCACTCGTTCACCTCAAGCTCTTTCCTACTTCAGTTGTTCCGAGAAACAAGACATCAAAAGGATAAAAATGTACAAGGCGCCAGTTTTTCGGACATACCCGCCGCGAAGGCATTGAGAGGTGAGTAGGTGGAATCGCAGAAATTCACAGCAGAAAAAAGCAAAAATTCGATCCCTGCCACTCCAGACGAGAAGGCCGTCCTAAATACAAGACACATATTATCATTAATATTATTATTATTATTATTATTATTATTATTATTATTATTATTATTATTATTATTATTATTATTATTATTATTATTATTATTATTATTATTATTATTGTTATTATTATTAACATTATTATTAATAATATAATAATATTATTATTAATATTAATATTATTATTCTTTGTCGCGAATTGGCCCTCTAGAACCAAGGAAACACACACCTTGACTTACAAAGACTCAGTTACATTTATTCAGTGGCAAGTGCATACCCTTTTTGAGGGGATCAGCATTATGCTGAATCCAATTTTTATTCCACAGGGTTGCTAGTGCTGGGGGTATAGGATATGGAATAATGATGATGATGATGATAATAATGAAGGATGAATAGACGACACACACATACAGACATACACAAACGCACCCATGCTCAGAGGCGAGACTTAGCGATCCTTCCGTCTGACATTGCCACGTCACTACTACCTTAGCGATCTCTGTTCTCAGGATCGGCATTGTTGTTTTTATTTTTATTAATTAGTATTACTACTATTATAATAATAATTGTTATTAATTATTATTATTAATTAATATTACTATAATAATAATAATTATTATTTATATTATTATTATTAGTATTATTGTTATTATTATTATTCCTCTACTTCACGACGAAAGATGTTCTCAGTTGTTTGAATATATAATATACTCCAGGTTGCAATCAGCTTCTTAAGGAAGAGATCCATGGATTGTTGTTGCCTCTACAATACTTTGCGCAAACTGTGGCCTGTTCCAAATAAAGAAATCTGCACATTCCAACCTTTTGAATGACCTGGGAGTTACATCAAGTTCTTGCTCAAATTTTGCCGAACAAATCATAGAGCTCCGATAAGTATCGGGATGACCTGTGCTTTTACGACCCACATTCGGCTGATCTCGATTTCCGACGCCCAGCTACAACTACAAGTAGAAACTTTTAATTTGAAATCTCGCATAAATATTCGGTTTTTTGCAACTATCGGGTGATCAGTTTAAATTTGTTAGTCATACAATATTGTACACAGTCCAACAGACGTCACCGGTTTTGGTGAGTGTTCGTACAACTTATGTCATTTGTTTGGATCTTTGAGGGCTGTTCTCTGCCAGTGGAGGTCACTCTACACCTTGTCGTGTCTTTTTAAGTATTCGATCTTTGCTAGAATTGGGCAAGTAGAAATGATATGATCAATGGTTTCTTTTTGTTCCTAACAAATTCACCATTTATCATCTTGGAAAATTTTGAGAACAGCGTTATCAAAATGTGGTGTTCTCAACGCCTGATCTTGGGCAGCTGTTACAACTGCTCCGGTTCTGGAGTCTTCCTTGCCCTTTAAATCACAGAAAACAGGTCTTTATCGATCTGCACCTTGTCCTTTCTATTAAGATATTTTCCATGGAGGGGTTCGTCCCTCCACAATTTCTTTAATTTTTTTGTTTCAAATTTCTTGTTAAGTAGCATCAGAAGTTTAGTGCCAGTGTCACTCTGCAGGGCTTGCATATATTTATTCTCAATGTTTCTTGCTACACGAGCAATGTCTGTTGCCCAATATTCGGTCATGTTTTATGACCTGCCTGATTAGTGAGTCACCTTCATGAGAGCATACTTTCCCATCCCCACTATTCTATTGAGCTAGGAGGATTCACTTTGTCTCAGACCTTGTCTTCCTTCCTTACGTGACACATAAATTTATGTACATGAGCTCGAGTGTAATTCGGCTCGATACAGGATTCGGATTTCTTGCTGAGCCGAGTCCAGTAGTCTCACACTGTACTTGGCTACAGGCACCGCAAAACAACCAATTGCGGATAATTATTCCTGCTGTTCAGAGCGGACTGCAGGGATAAGTCTTTGAAATCTCTCGTTTCTGTAAAACTCCCTGCGAATTCTCTCTTTCATTGTCATTGTCGTTACTCACATTCTTCAATACCCAAACATTTGCAAGTATTACCTGGCTCAATATCTTGAATCACATTGTCACTTCAACTTCACTTCTCTCTGAGGGTATTATTTTGACTCACTTTAAATTGATTTTTGCAAGTGTCAAGACCGAACTTTATGCACATATCATTGATAAAATTATTCATGGCAGACAGCAATTTATTTATTTTACGTCAAAAACAGATAAAAACTGTGACGTACTATGAGGAGAAGTTAATTCTGTGTTTACAAAATTCTGTGATACCTATCCTAAGCCATATACTACTATAATTTTAAATACAGAAAGAAAATAGGGCGTTTTTTACGGATTGTTAACAAAATATTCGCTTCAATGTAATAAAATCTATTTTCATGGGTAAATCAGCCATAAATTTGGGCTCTTATCCATGTCCTTCTTCAAGGAATAATACTTCCGGCAACGAAATCATTTTCAATTTTATAATTGTGGGAAGACGCCGGAAAATTCAAAAATGTTTACAAGTTTTGAAAATTCAGCGTTAATCGTGAAAATCTGACCTATGCCATCTTTAAGTATATAAGTGTATTTTAATCCATGCTTACAAGAAATGTAAAGAAAAAAATTGGAACTGTTAAAAAAATTGAAAATGTCACAGGGGCTTCTTGTTAAGTACCCCCAAATTTTAAAGAATGTTTTTCAAAATCTCAAAGCCTTGACTCGAGTCAGATGGACAGAGGTTTCTTCAATTTGGAAGAAATCTTATGTGTAGGTTAGGCGCTAGTAGTGTTCACAAACGGACGGATGGATGGGCGGACGAACTGATGGGCGGACGGACGGACGGACGGACGGACGAACGGACGAACGGACGAACGGACGAACGGACCGTCAGACAGATAGACATACAGACGACGGACGTTTTGCTGTCAATTTGTTTTTCGGTATCATGGATCCACAAAACAGGGATTCTAGCTACATCACGTATTAGAGGACTTTTTTCTTCATTTAACATCGAGATTTTTTCGTTGTCAGGCCCGGCAATGTATTTTTTTCTGCCGAAAATCCACCGTTTTTCTCACAGCATTACGTAACTTTCTCTATACTACGTTTATTACTCCATATATACGTACGTATCCGAGAATGTACAAATATACCCCTGTATTAGGTGATGCACCTCTGTAATGTACCCTTGTCAGGAGTTGGAGCAGACCTTGTTAGGAGGCAGTAATCACGACTCTTTAAGATTATTTTTATAAGCTTTGATGGAACAACCTTATTCAAATAAGCATAATGATTGAGAACCTAGTTTATTGCTGCCATCAACAAACCAAAACAATTCAATTTTACAATTTTGTGTTTATCGCCATACTAAATTGGCCATTACATCGTGGCAAAGGGAGTTGCATTATCATCCCTACAAGCAATTATAATATTGGTGTCCAAATTTAATATGCATGTCTAACTCGTTCTAGATTCATATGTCTATGGACAACAATTTCCAATAAAATACAAAATGCAATATTTCTTGAATTGTATGTAACAGACAGGCATGTTCTTGCCGATTGCTCTTTCAATTTACTCCTACGATTCGCCTAGCAAAGCTGGCTTAAGGCATCAACTGATGTTACTGCAGGACCTCGGACCGGGAGGTATTATGGTTCGAGTCCCGGCGGTTGCAAGATTTTCGATTCAAGCTTGTCAGCTAGGTCGAATTCAGTCGCTGTCTGGGGTAGAATTCTGTCGGACAGCTGCTCTGAGCAGTTGGCGTGGTTTCTCCGATCATCACCAGAACAATGCTGGAGCAAAACCCTAACAAAACGACCACGGACCGCCCGCGATCATTCCTTCCACTTCCTTGTCCTTTCGTCTTCCTTATTACACATATTTATCCGCATAGGCACTACACTACCACATATGCTGAGAGGCCAGTCGGGAGCTTACAGCTTGTCCCGACTGAGGCGGTGCCCCGCTAGTGGGACTTACCTAGTTAAGGAATATCCCCGTAAGTCGACGTAGGTTGGGGCTGGATCTTGCAATGCAGCGGGAGATCGCCGCCACCTCCTGCGATAAAACATACATTACACTTTCGGGACTAGTGACCGTAGCCGTTGTCGCGCCCGGAACATCAAATCAACCAATCAGTCGCTACGGTTAGAATTGCACCACCTAATTGGCGGTTCCCAAACATAGAATGAATGTCGTCTCCACCCTTCCTTACTACCCGCATTTGCACTTTAGTGGCTCGCAGGCCCGAGGTCGATGTGCTCACGCGTTGCCGTGTCGGCCGAGGTCAGTGAAAGTGCAAAATGCTGTGCAGTTCTGCGTGTAATCTATTACTTAAAAAACTAATCCACTTTTTCCTTCAATTTCTAGCCTTGTAATCAAAATTTCATAATTTACAAAATCTAAAACCAATGCCTTAGACGAGCTATAGACCAAATTATTGTATGGAATTGCATTGAGCCAAGTGTTAAAATACCAACTCTTGAAGATGTTGCAAAGGATTAACACATTTTCTGTACAGAACTGTCAATAGCCATAGGATATCAAAGCATTAGATCCTGTGTCAACATTGACTTCGCATTATATGCGTCCAATATGCTCTTACGACTTGCACGCATAATGAGTATCAAGTAAATCGTAATAGGCTTTGTATAATTTTAAAAATCCATTGATTTAATTCGTTCAACAAAATTATTACAGGTATCTGAGCGCAATAACAAGATAATGAAGTTTAGGACTTGGAAATTACGGGCAATGTTTTGCCTCTCCCCGCCGTTATCGCCTCCACCCTCCTAGCACTCCTGTCACCTTGCCCTCGCTTCATCATCGCATTGTCCTCGCCTCCCAGTCGCCGTCCTCTTGTCTGGCTTCACCTCCGCCTCGCCTCCTCGCGTCGACTTCTCCGAACCTTTCTTCCCGAAACGGGCTGCAATGTGATCGTCTCCTTCAACGTCATGTCGGGCGCCGTCCCAGCGGAGGTGCCGTCGTCAGGCAATGCCCTGTTCCGTTCTCTCGCCCTCCGCGTCCCCCTTCCTTCCCCCTATTCGGCCCAGCTGAGCCAGCGCTGTCCGCCCTCGCCCCACCCCGAACCACCATGCATTATTAAATTAACCAATTACCGGGACTCGGCAACGCCTATCTCGGCATTTCCCGGCGAAATTGAAAACTAACATTACTACATTGCTGGTTGCGAAAATTCATACGGAGGCAGCATCCTTGCACAAGGGTGATCGCTTCTCGACTAGGTCTCTGGTTCCTCAGTCTCCTGGCCCTAACATTTCTTGCACCCCCCCCCGTTCTCCTACTTCGCAATGGGACGTCGGCAACTTCGGATACTGTGGATTATCCCACGAGTCTCAGCGGTGTCGCTCAGTTCTTAAATCTCCTCCAATCAAAACGATTTTAATAATTTAGTAATTAAATAATAAAATAATTTATATAATAATAATATTAATAAAATAATAAAAATAATGTAGTAAATAAATATAAGCAACTGGAAATCATATGTTGCTCTTTCCGACTGTCAGGTTTGGTTGCTACAGTAATGTACCTATATTTATTCTCTGCTATTCGTGATACTTTGTGAAATATCATTGTGGAACCTGTTCGTAATATGTATAAAAAGCATCAATATGTTTTGTTACTTTTACTCGGAATACACATTGAGCAATCAAAGACACAAACACACGCCGTAAGTGAACAAAGAGATGTTACTTCTACTTTCGCTGGAAGGTTGAATTCCAAGCATAACATATGTTCTGGCACATGTGTAAGTACTTAACTATTGGTACTACTACTTGACATGCAGGTTTCACCAAATACTGCTGTTTCAATGAGTAGTTTAGCAGCGACAAGAAAGATGATGATGATGATGATGATGATAATGATAATAATAATAACAATAATAATAATAATAATAATAATAATAGTAGTAATAATAATGCATCACTTGTACAATTATAATGACGTGGCAAATATGATGTACGTGGAGGGAATGGAATTGCGCACACCTTCAGCGCCGAAATTAAAGTTTCATTTAATATCCAGAAGAAAAAAGGCGCCATCCCATCATTTGCTCAAAGGATCAGGGAAGCTCGACAAAACGCCTACTCGAGATGGGGTCAGTGGACTAGGAAATATAATACAATACTTGCACCATCTAGATCAAGTTATTATACAGAAAATAATTATTTTTAGCAAAATAACATAAGATTTCAAGATTGTTTTGTGCTGTTCCTTTTTCTAAAATGAAATTTACTTCGTATAGTCATTTTAATATTACTGCTAACTGTTACTGCCACTGCTACTGCTACTGCCGCTACTGCTATTACCACTACTGCTACAGTCGCTACTGCTACTACCGCCACTGCTACTACCGCCACTGCTACTACCGCCGCTGCTACTACCGCTACCACTACTACCGCTACTCCTACCGCAACAAATGTATACTATACTCTAAAATCAAGGCACAGAACTGTTGCAGTCCTTTTCAAAGTATATTTAAAGTCAACATGATTTAAATGCAGGAAAATAGTTTTTAGCCGACCTGGATGACCGAGGTGGCTAAGAGCGAATACCGACTCAGTGCTTCGGTCCGAAGGGTCGCGGGTTCGAGTCCCGCCTTGGGCATGGCTGTTTGTCCCTTGACTTCGTGTGTGTGTTGTCGCGGAGGGCCTCGCGTTCTGCTGACCCCAGATCAGAGGAGCCCGCAAGTGTTTGCCTAGTGTATGGTCGAGTATGCGTCGCTTCGGGACGTAAAGGGCAACCGGCTGGATAAAAGCCCTAGGAAAAAAATAGTTTTTATGTTTTAACTCCAGCACAACTGCCGAAAAATCTGAAAAATTCAAAACAATTCGTGTTTTAAGAGAAACGTTTCACATTTTTAGAGCCTGTTCCGGGGTATAAAGACAATAAACATTTTTTGTTATTTTTCAAAAAAAATATGTTTGGATTTGGGCCTGAGAAAATATCGAAAAATGTTTTTTTAATAGTATAAATTATTTTCTTATTTATCGTATATTTTAAGTGAGATAAAAGTGGTGAGACGGGGGCTATAAACCTTTCAAATATATTATTTTTTTGTTAGAATTAAAATGTAAATACTCACATGTCATTTGGTTTAGGGGAACGTTTTACCATCTTATCTTGGTGTACTCCTTATAAGCAATCTTTATAAAAAAAGAATCTTCTTAAGATGTAACAAAAATTTATTCATCCTTACAGCTGATAAAGGAACTGTTACGGATAAGCAGAATTAAATAATAAAAGTTTAAAATTGTTTGATTATTCTAATAATTACAAAATTGTCCCAAACGACAATACCAAATATTTGCAAAATAACATTAATTCCATAATAAATGAATGGTGTAAGAAACAATTCGTTTCTAACAATGAAAAATATTGACTAGTATGTCACAATGGTGTCTTTCCAAAATTATACACATTATGCAAAAGTCACAACCCTTTGGACTAGCAACGGGGGTTCCCTATTTCTTCTGTACTTGTCAGTCTAATTATGGAACCAATAGAAGGTTTCTGCTTCTCCCAAATTCACTTTCATGTTTGATTTTACTCCAGATCCGTGGATGACTTGACTGCATCAATTTAATGTTAACACTATGGTTGTCATACGCAATAAATTTTACTCCAGATTTACTATTGCTTTGGAGAACAGTAATAGAGAAATTAGCTTTCTAAAACTCAAACTAACAGTTAACGAAAATTAAATTATAACTGAGTGGTACCAGAAAAAAACCTTTCCCGGAAGAGTTCTGAATTATCATTCAAATCATTCTAAAAGTCAGAAAGTGGCTGTGAGCAACCTTGTAGATTCTGCATTGAAGTAGGAAATACAGAATTTCACTTCGGAGAAAAAATTGGAGAAAGTCAGAAACATTCTAAAAAATATGACATGTAATGCTAAAGTAGTTTTGGACAGCAGCAATTTAAGAGTGCTTGTGGCATTCTGCGATCGCTTTAACGGCAAAATTCGGGCCTGTTTCAGTAAATATAATTTACACTGTTTTTAAAAATTCAGGATATTAGAGGTGTCAACCACAATAGTAGGCTATATAAATTTACTGTGTAGAAAATTCAGCCATTACTCGTGTTTGGGAACTTTTTCCCATCATCAGTGGCTCCACAATATTAAAATTAAATTAACAAATGAATACATGAATAACTACATCTTACAAGAAAGTACATAATCTGAACAAACATTAAAATTATATAAATAGAGTACTTACCCCAGTAGCATAGATTAAACACATTAAGTAAACATAGTGATCAGTTCTCAGATGGCGCCTGTTTGTGATTCGTTCAAGGTACGAAGGCAGACTGAGCAAAGGTGAGGGATGGAATAAAAGGATGGAAAAGCTAGTCAATAAATAAATTTATGATGGGGCTGTATATTCATTTGATTGTTCATTTAAACATATTAGGTTAGGGTTTTTGTATAATTTTAAAATTTCTAAATTTTCCGAAATATTTAATTTGTCCCTTTATTTTAGAAATGCAGATTTTTGATATTGGTATCCAGGTCGAAAGAGTAATTGTTTTGAATAAGGTTTTGAACAACCATCTTACGGTCTGCCCCAATCTGCCTTTGCACCACGTACGAATCACAAAATGGTGCCATCCTAGAACTGATCACTTTGTTTGCTTATTGTGTTTAATCTATGTTACTTGGAGCTACTGGAGGAGTGAACCATCGCCTGCATTCCAACCAATTCTTTGAGCAGCCCTGATTTGGAATAATGAAACATGCCACCAATTTGTGGGATTATTGAACCACACAGAAAGCATTACATTGGTAATTTATTTTGCTTAAATTATCAAGACAGGATAATTATCAACACAGAAGTTTCTTGTTCTTACTATACTCCATGAAATACCTTGTACTAATTTTCTCATTTCAGGAGAATAATTTGTGTGTTCATTCCAATGAAGGTAATCTGACTGGATACTCCGGCTGCCACTTTTACTCAACGATCATAGTAGTTTTACGGGCGTCCTCTATTGCTCAGAACATTTTCCCAAAACTCACATTCGTAACAGAGCCATTTGTCTTGTGCCATTTTGCGCTTTGACGGGTATGACCGAATTATGGGGAAGTCCTCTCATTCTTACGCAAATTCATCATTGACTTTGCTGGAATTACGCATTAATAAATGCTCACTGTGTTTTCATGTTTCGGATTTGAAGTTTATATTAAACGAGAGGAAAAAACTGACTTAACCCAGATATTTATTTATTACGGACATTCATATATCAGACACGAAAAGGCATGAATTCTGTCTACACTGGTGGAAATAATTTTATTCATAAAGGTTAAATGCCAAAAATAATAAGGGAACTAATTTTATTTATACCAACGCCACGCCCCTTTTCGCTCCGTCCCGCCACCCTCCAGGCCTCACTCTCACTGTATCATCGCGGCTCCTCTTTGCGTTCTCTCCTTATCCCTCCCCATCCCCCTCCCCTTCCCCTTCACACCGGGCCTCTTCGCGTCGCCCGGCTCAGTCCAGCCACGCCTTGACCAGCCCCTGGCCCCACAGCAAAAACTCGTACACCGGTGCAGTGCGGGTTGCATTACACATTTTTTTAAAAAAATAAATAAACAAACACCGTTATTTATTTTTTGTAATGTATTTGTGTTTCAATTAATTAAATATAAATTATTAAAATTAATTTTTAAATTTTAGAAATAAATAGCAATTGCCGTTTCAATATTTAAGTGCATATTCATAATCTGCTAGTGCGTCTAGAAAAAGAAGTTTCTTAATGAGGTGTCGACTTGATATTACAGGTTGCTTTACTATCAATATGAAATATTATTACAGATATAAATCTCCTCGTTAACTCTGCATCTTCATATTTTTGTATATCAGTATATTATGCAAATAATCACATCTAAATCTCGAAATTGAAAATTCCTTTTTCCACCATTGGTCATCGCGCCGATATCCCGCTTTGATAACAACACAAGGACAAAAATAGGACTAGCAAAGGTATTTTGAGGACGTTATTGTACTTCCATTTTGGTTCCAGGAGAAAGAGGTGAGGGCGCAAACTCGGGTCACGTCTGGATGTGGGCGCAAGCGGAGGTGCGTGAACGAGAGAGCGCGGAGGGCGCGGGCCAGCGAAGAGAGCTGTGATTTACATGCGCTTTTTATTGTTGCTGCACATCTTTTTCGGCTGCTCCCTTCAAAAGAATTGCCTTATAATTCATTTTACTGCTGGATAATACCTGCTTCCTTTATTTACGCCAAATTAAAGCTATTAGACATTTGCTGGGCCCGTAAATTCACGCGCGGCCAGCTGTGTTGCGTGGTGCAGGCCTACCCTGTCCCACCCCCGCCCATCACCTTCCCATGCCATTGGAAAGCAGCTCTCACTATTCTATATTTTATTCTGTTTCGTATAAAAGAAACAAAAATTATGCTTCTCGGAAAATATATGCAATTGCGGAAAAACAGATCGGTAAATCCCGTTATTCGGTTATACAAGTGATGTGTTTACTGAAAGGGTTATATCTGACAAAATTAAAATGTAAGCTCTGCGTTTGGGAAAATATTTATAAACAAACGTAAATATTGCAGTCTAACGTGCAATTCTCAAGTTCAATTTAAGAAGAACATTTTCAAGATCCGAGTACATGAATAACAGCAATGATGTTCCATGCAAGGAGTATAATATAAATATTGACATACTTAAACGCAATTTCTATCGATTATAACGCAAAAGAAATGGAACTAAATGTATTTCTGATACAACGTTAGGTTTACGAACGTAAACATTTAGAAATTTCAGTTTTAGTAGAAGGTATTTTATTTGCTTCTTAAAAGATTTATTTTCTGAAGCCATTTCATTTTATTTTTCAGCTTACAACCTGTGTTGGCGAAACGGAGAATGATAAATAAATTATGAAGGTTATTTTGAGAAGATGTAGGAGGAAATTGAGAAACAGTCCCTGCTTACAGGGAAAGCGAAAACAAGATAAAAGAACTTGCCGATAGCAGGAACAGAATAGCTTATATTTTGCTCGTCAACTGTTGTTTCTCGTGCGCGCCAGGGCCGGTGCGAAGCGCGCGGGCGTGTTGGGCGTGGCGGGGGGGGAGGCGCGCCGAATGTGAGCCCGTCCGGGGAGTTGCGGGAACTTGCGGTCAGGCGGAGGATGTTGAGGCGATGTGCGCCCGCCCCGCGCCAAGTTGCGTGGAGTTGTGGGCGGGGGAGGGGGAGGGGGTGGAGGGAGGAGAGGCGGCGGCAGGTGAGCGCGGGCGGGCGCGTCTCGGAGACTGCGAGTTCCCCAAGTTGTGGCAAGTTGCCGGTTTGCGGCGGTGGCGGTAGCGGCGCGGGCGCGCGTGGGCGGAGGGGGTGGGGAGAGGGGAGCGGGGGCGAGCCCACACCCCGCCCGCGAGCACGAGCGCGATCGCTCCGCATTCCGCCGTGTCAACCGGGCGATGTATTGCGGTGCGGCGCGCGGACGCCGCCTTCCGCCCAGCGAGCCGCCCCCTCCCCCCGCCACCCCACTCACACCCCTCGCCGGACACCCAAGCGCAGTGAACTCCGCCTCGCACCCTGACACTTCAATCCGCACCTCGCAACTTACGGCAAGAGCGTGCAGCAACGGGTTCTTGTTGCAATTTATGTATTCACGTTTTGGAACGCAATGTTTTTTTGTCTGATCTAGAGCCGATCATGAGTACTGTACTGTGTATTGATCATCATACTGTAGGTCATGACTCGAGTGAATTGATTCATTATGTACCAAAACCTCGCACCAGAAAACAAAAAAGCCACTTTGTACCAGCAAAACGAAGCACTTGCTGAGCGTTTTCTATAACTTGTGTTGAAGTAACAACAACGACCGATCGAGAGGGAAAGCATCTATCCGGGTACTTGAACTGGTTAACTTAAGTATATAGAAGATTTTATTTCTTGATAATATAAATAATTTAAATTCTATTGTACTTTATCAGAATACAATTTGAAATAACCTTGCTGGTTTTATATTTGAAAATCAGTTAGCTCTCTCAAGACATTGAAATCATTTGCCAAAAACATTTTCTAGTGAGTTTCTTGCATGCAGTGCCTTTTGTCTGATACATATTGTTGCATACTGTGGAAAGTTGTAAGTGGATATTTCATGGTAAGTAACTCTCCTACTTTGGGATAAAAATAGAAGTTTACGTGTTGAATGGAAACATGCTTCCTCTGTTTCCAGTATTACATTTCGAAAAAACAATCAGCTAATGAAAAAGAGATGTAATAGCTGGTTTTAAAATGGAGAACAAAATCGCCGATAAAAATTACCTGGTGAAGTTGATATTTTATTGGTATTCATATTTCTGAATTTCAAACGCATAGGAAACATGGGAAGCATTTTGCAATGATATTATATGTATATCCTAATATAAATTTGCAAAATATAAAAACAAGTGTGGAAACGTATAACGTACACAAAAACAAGTAATATCTGTAAAATACTTCCTGAGTATTTGGCTTGAAACGACTGTTATGCAACTCATCAGTTATTCTTTTTCAGACAAGATTAAAAAATCGTTTCAATTAATATGTTCATTTGCATATTTTCATAATGAAACATGTGTTAATGATGGCAGTGTTCAAAATCATTAATTAATGTAAATTTAGCGAGCCGAATCCCGTAGGGCTATGGTAACGGCAACTGCCACAAGGGTCTGAGAGTTCGAATCCCACTGAAGGCTGGTATAGTGTGGTGGCATTGTGGGGATCATTCTCCATGTCTGACTGTGTGAATGTTGTATGCACGTGGATGACAGTGACTTCCTCCTTAGCAGTGGGAGAGGGTTCCCCGAAACTGTCTTACAGGGAGAGGGTTCCACGAAACTGTCTCTATGTGAACGCTATGTTACCGCTACCAAACCCTTCACAAGCAGTTGCACGCGCCGCCACAGTCTTACGAGGCTCAGCGGCAGGAGACGATTTTCGGCCGCAAGGGCTTACGTTCCCAGCGGAGGTTAGGGTTGAGAAAGACTGAGAACAGGGAGCAGCACCTGAGAACCAAGGAGAACGTTGACATTACAACTCAATGATAATTATTGGGCGGCTCTAACAGACACGGTAAAAAAAAGAGCAGATATTTCAACAAAAATTGATTGTATAATTGATTGACTGATTGATTAGTCGTTCCTGGCACGTCAACTTTTATTGCCATTAGTCCCATAAGTGTAGTGGATCTTCCAGGGAGATGGCGGTGTTTTTCCCCTCTACAGTGAGATGCAGCGCGACCCGCACATCGGACAATTTTCTTCTCTAGGTATCTCTCTCTCTCCGGAACACCTGCAGACGGACAGCTCTGGTCTCCCGACATATATGTCGGAAGGCATATATGTCGGTGACCGGATAGTTCAAGGAAGAGGAAAGAAAGATCGCGGGTGGTCCGTGTGTCGTTTGTTAAGGTATTGCTCCGGCATTCGTCTGGTATTGATCGGAGAAACCGCATAAAACTTTTGATCAGAGTAGCCGGACACGAATTCTCCTCCAGACACTGAATAAATTTCACCAGCTTAAAGTGACAGTGTCAAAACTCACCCCTGTCGAGACTCGATCCCTAGAAGAAACCGTAGGCTTTCTCACTCAAATTCTCCCGATCAGAGTCACTGCATAGACAGCAGCGATCCTGGCTCTGAGCTTACTCTCTAGCTTTCAACAAAAAGTTGATTTCCTGCATGAGCACCTCACAAACACTTGAAGATGTAACGGCGAAAGGCGAAAGTGTGGAGCGATTGAGGAGGGGAGTACCCTATCACATTTTGGACGCGTGACCTTGGAGTAGAAGTGGCCGTGCCTCTCTTCTGTTCCCACTACTTGCACGAATAACACAGTTAAACGAACTCTGAATCTGGAATTAATCGAAAAATGCCACCCTCTAATTTCGTACCTCTTCGTTGTTGAAAATATAAGGAGTCAAAGAAAAGAACACTAAAATTTTAGGTTAAATTATTAATTGATAAAACGGAAGGCCAAGTGATGTGGAGGTGCGTTGGCCGCGCCGCCTGGTTCGCTGGTTCAACGGTCCCTCGCACGCCCGCGCAATCCCCACCGTCGCCACCCTCAGTCCCTCTTCCCCAGCTCCACTTCGACCCCCTCCCGATCCCCCTCCCTCTCCCCCCTGGCGCCGCCGGCCCTCACTTGCGCGCCGCTTTAAATGCTACAAATCGTCCCGGCCCGCCCCTTGCGGCCTGCAGTCATTTGTTCTCCATAACCTCTTCCATCCCCGTCCCCGCCACGCCCCGCGCTGCCATGCCCCGCCCCTCCCGCCCTGCCCCGTCACGCCCCACCCGCAACCTCGCGCCCCCGCGCAACGCTCGACTCCGTTCCGCTCCTCGCGGATAACATTTCAATTTACTGAAGCCCCCAGGACTTCGCCATCTGCCGTCCCGCGCGGGGCCAGCGCGCAGCTCGGCGGAGCTCGGCTGATCGGGGTGGAGCGGGGTGCAGCGGGGCGGGGGCGAGCGGTATCCTTTGAAATGATCCGCCTTCTTGTTTCCTCTCTTGTTCCGTTGCTCCGCTGCGCCCCGCTCCGCCCCGCTCCACCCGCGCTCTTCCCTTCCTTCGTTCCAACTGTAAGTTTCTTTTCGAGAGTTTGTTCGGCGTCGCGGTCTCGTTGTGAGGATCGTTAGCTGCAGGCTGGTGCGTCCTCGCCCTCGCCCTCGCCCGCCCCGCAGCGCCCCGCCCACCCCGCCCATCCTTCCTCGCAGCCCCGGGCGTTCCGCTTTCCCCGTCCGTGCGGCTACCTTCACGTTTCCTTCTCCACCGCCTCCCCGACCTGCCCCTCCCCGCCTCCCCGCGCTTGCGCTCCTGCTCGCCGCGATCCCCGCGTCGCTCTAATGAGTCATTTATCTCGCCTTGTCCTCTGATAATGTCACTCGAACGCAGCTCTTTGTGACAGCATTTGCAAAAACCTCGTTAGATATTCGCCTTCTCAATTTGACCAGTCCTTAATGGGTGACGGACGATTATCACCCAAGGTATGGGATCACCCGCTGCACTCCTCGCTGCCCGCTCCCGCCGCCCACCACCGCCCACCCCCGCCCACCACCCACCACCCACCGCCCTCTCTTATTCGAACATGCTCGCCCAGACCTACCTCTTCCATATACGTAAAGATCACAATTTATTTTTGACCGTCGCGCTTGAAATGAACAAAGAAGAACAGTTCTTGATGCAAAATTTCACACTCTAATAACTGTCAGCAATGTTTGTGACGTGACTTGCTTCAGTGACGTAGTCGAAACACAGCCAACTCATCATTTCGTGATGAGAAGTAGGGCTCTCGAAGTCATTTTCATTCATATCAAATAAATATATAAAAATAAGATTTCAATTTTAGTTGACAGTAAATGCAAAATCTACATCTTCTGGGAACAAATGAACAATATTTGTTAGAGAATGTCATGAAAATGATACAAGTATACTTTTAGATAACAAAAGTTTTTCTAGATTATTGAAAGACCAATAAAAATAGTTCCCATTGAATTGAAATGAGAAAGAAACATTGGTTGATGCATCAACATAACGGCAACCGTGTATATTTAATTCTATGAAGATTATGATACATAATTTCGCGCAAATTAATTGTAGTGGCATTTGTAGAGAAAGGGGAGAGTATGCAATGCTACTTAGTTATAACAACGCGAATTGTTAATCAGAAATCGAAGGTTTGGATACGGATGCCTACTGGATAAGCTTGGTAGGAGTGGGTTCGCGCACTTTCACAACAGAAGTCAATCGCTGCTGCACTAGGTCACTAAATTGAGCGCCTCGTTGCGCCGATTGGCGCCGATTTTGCCAAGTACGAAAATTCAAAGTGGAAATCGTGTAATTTCATTTAATATTTCTTACTGCATGTCTGTCCCTCTTAGTGTCAAACCATGAAATTATCCAACCATAATCATAATTATAGTAGTAAGCAAACATATTTCTTTAATTATCTACACTTAATTGATAATAACAATATTAATAATATTTATATTGCTATATACAATATATACAATAAAGCAAATAACAATAAAGCTATACAATAATACTAAACAATAAAGCAAATAAATAGAACCATCATCATAATAAGAAAATAAATTTAACCTCTTAAACCTACTAACAACTATATTAATTTTGATGAATACAATAATCACAGTAATAATAATTATTACCAATAAATAACAACTATATTCTTGATAAACAGTAAAGAGAAACAAGTAAGACTATCACCATAATGAGAAACTAAAATCAAAGTGTTTATCCTAATAACAATACATTTTGAAGAATACATATTAGTAACATGTGAAGTATACTTCAAATCCTCTCTTAAGTGCTTTTTGCCCGTGTCTGAGGGGGATGAGTTATATTTTACGTCTTTTGAGTGTTATTCCGTATATAAATATGGCTCACTGAATCATCTGGTCTGGTAACCCAAACCGTCGCATCGATAGTAATAATAATAATAATAATAATAATAATAATAATAATAATAATAATAATAATAATAATAATAATAATAATATGTAGAATAGTTATAATAATATCTTGTCGTTTCGTCATGTTGATACATTTTTAATGATGTTGAAATAGGTGGAACCATGCAGGCGGGATATAAGTCGGAACCATGTAGAATTAATCTTCGTAGAAAAAACAGGAATTAATATTTGTTGCTAATTATTTATTACTTTCACACACATTCATACTCACATTGCACACGTGGTGTACGAAACATCATGGTGTAACACCAATAAATGATTAGCAAGAAATATTAATGCCTGATGTCTATGAAGATTGATCCTACATAGACCCAACTTATGTCCGGTGTTGAAACCATTTCAACATATTATTATTATTGTTATTATTATTATTGTAATTATTATAGTTTCATTGTTTATTGAAGATGCTTTTTTCACAAAAAAATATGTTGCCTTCTTCAATGTGGCGAGTGGCCATACTGATTATTTATGTTTTTTTTCTAATTTGTTGCGTCCTTAATTTTATTATTATTATTGACGCAACGCGTCTCTTCGCGCAATATCGAGCGTTGAGCGCGGAGTAATCCTCCATTAATATCTCTCGTATGTAAGCAGAGAGTATAGATTATGTAAGTCTCGTCTCGTCCGTCGGTTGTAGAATCTCCGCGTACGCGCCTCCTACTACTACGCGCTCCGGCGTCACTACCCAGCGGCCATAAATGGGAAGGAATTAGGAAAGGGGTAGGGTTTAGGAAACTTCATAGGGGTTGGACTAGCCCTTGCGAAGCAGCCAAACTCGTTTTGTTGAAACAAATTTCACATGAGATTCGACGGGAATCGAATCCGCACCTCAGTGATGAAAAGTTGGCGACCTCACTATGAGCCACGAGCGAGCTCTCCTTCCGAAAACTATAAATGAAGTATATAGGATTTTTAAATTCTTGGTCTTTACACATGAAGATTCTTAAGTTAATCGCTTATGTTCAGAAGCTGCGGTATCAATATTCCAAACTATCTACGAATTTATCTAAAAAAAATAATAAAATTGACGTTGAGTGAAACTATGTTTATATTAATCTGATACATTTATATTTTTACATATAGCCAATAATATAATGGTGTTAAAAAGCGTTAAAGATAGAGGGTAAAACTAAAGAAAAGTATACCAATAATTGATAAAGAAAATTATTATTAGTTTATTGCCTTAAATATCTGTCTCCTATGTTTGACGGACAAAGCGAGATCTCAAATAATAAAAAATTACTTGTTAATAATATTAATGAGATTGACACAAAATTGTGTTCAATTTTTAGGCTTTGCCGTGATGTTGCTTATTCTTCAGAATTTCTTTCGGCGTCTTCCTACAACTACAATATTGAAACTAATTTTTTGTGAATGAAATCTGTTCTTTAAATATATCTTGAAAAAGAGATATGTACAATTTTTCAAAAATGTGAATAGTTTTCGTCAAATTTTATGAAAAATATATGCACTTTGTAATATTTTAACAATTTTTTCTCTCAAAAACGACTCCAATTTTGCGTTAAATGTTCTCCTCGTAGGTATTAAAGAACGGTAAGGAAATGTGCTAGTCTCATTTCCGGGAAACACTTTGTTTTTTCGAAAATGGCAAAATATTATCATTTTAAACCACAAAATATAAGACAGATTTTATCTTAAACAAAAATTGATCTATAAATACGCTCTTTAAAACAAATAATGTAAAAATGTTTGAAAAATCTGAAGATTTTGTGTAACTTCTTCTTAAAATAGTTGTAATTAATTTATGAAAACATTTTCTCATAAAACGCTCCACATGTTTTCTTCAATTATATTCCATCATTTCATTATTCCATCATTCCATTAATGTTTATTGATCCATCGATAAAAACAAGGAACATTTAAAAGAATGACGCAGGTCTCATTTTTGTTCAACTTCCAATTTTACGAAAATTTCCTGTGGAAATACCAGAATGCCGAGACCTGCTCTGTAGTTGGTGGGTCGTCACAACAATCTCCCTTTGCATCTCAAAATTAGATCGTCTTGAAAATTTAATGAATTCTTGTCGGAGTTTACCTTGTGCTAGAATGAACATTTTTGTCGCATTATTGACGAGGATCAGTTCCCCTCTTCACATCCTGGAGCAGCCCCGCCCACAAAGCTGCTCTCTCTCTCTCTCTCTGAGCTCTAGAGAGGGACGCCTCTCTCCACCTCCAGAGGGCGGCTTTGCCCTCCGGCCTTTTTGTTACGTGGACCGTCTATAATGATATATTATCTTTTTCTTTGGAAATGGGCTACGACCATTTTTTTCTGCTGGTATAGAGGATGATGAGGTGATGGAGGAGCCACTGATATATCTGATAATAATTTGACAATTTGTGAAATTTTTTAGAAACATTGAATTTTTCGAAAGGAATGTTGCGAATATTGCAAATAAGAGTAGATTTTACAGGTAAAAAATTGCTCATTCAACATTTGAAGGGGTCACCAGCAAATGTTGTTTACTGACACTTTCGCCGAAAGTTACATTTCAATGTAGAACGGTTGTATGGGAGGGAATTATGCCACTGGTGCAATCTCGTGAGCGTACACTTACTACAAAGCATTATTTTCGATCTTTGAAAGTTGGCATTAGATGCAAAAGGTGCTATCTGCATAGAAATGGCGGACTAGGTGCTCACGAGACCCGCAACGAACGTCTTAAAACTCCTGATTAAAGGTAAATAAGGCAGGTAAATTGTGACGATTGGCAAAGGATGAAGAATACGAGTCTCAAAGATGCTGGAAAATAGTATAAAAACTACAAAGGGGACGCAGTTGAAACGAAAACATCTCTAAATGCGGTAAGATGAAAAAGGTGTTATCTGCCGTGGGTACTGCTCGCAAGTGTTGGATTCATTGGGGGCGGGGGAGATACTAATGCCTAGAGTTGTCATTCGTTACCTTGTTTTATTTAACAAAATTTATTTAAATATTTATTTATGGTACGTAAATGGAATTTATTATATAATTATTTAAACAATCATATTGTATACTACCATATATGCGACAAAAACCATATAGAATATAATAACAGATATGTTTATTATTTAACAAAAATATGTGATGACCCCCACCAAAATAAGTGGCTGAATCCGCCCCTGCGACAAGAATGTCCCTTGGACTAAAGTTGCTTTGAACTGGCTTCCATTATGTTGACGCGACAAGCTAGTGGCAATTGCTTCACTGATATGTAGTGTATAACAATACACATATTTAAACATTCAATTACTTCCTAATTCATTGAATATTTCAATATAGACTTTATTTTATATACTGCCTCTTGTCAGATGTCAAAAGGTGCTAACTGGTGCATATAGCACAATCTGCCACTGGATGCTTCCTAAAATGACTAATATGCTGTAATAGCCTTCTTCAATGCCGTACATTGATGCCGTACACACAATAAGGCAAATAGAATCCATTTAGACGCAAAAACAGTGCAGGATTATCAATATTTTGATAATTAAACTTTTTATGGTTTCTGTAAAATTAAGTTTTTGTCAGCACGATTTGCTGGTGACCCCTTCATTTACTTTGTAAGAGCTTGCACTATTAAAGCAAAATTATCCTGTAAACACAACTAAACTATTTGCTCCATGTTCTTGTGCTTTCAACGGTTGGCTAATGTGCATTGCGAATAAGGTCATGCCCATCTCTCGGCCCGCTTAAGCCTTGATAACAACTGCAATTCCAGTAGGCGAATTACGTAATACAAGTGAGACAGCGACTATAAACTAAATCATGAACATACTGCGACGACAGAAGTAAAACATATTACACCCTTTCCACGTATCACGTCGGGACCCATCCAATTGTTTGAATCACGTGATCGTGTGCCAGTGAATCTTGGAGCCGTGAATTTTAGGAATAGACTTTAAATGTGTCTGTAGACAAGGATGTCATCAATTTCATTTCAAATTGAAACCAGTTGCATTTTTTTAAATCATGAAGAAAGACACAAATGAATATTATACATTTATATACAACTGTTCCTAAACCACGCAAGAGATCTTGATGACTTTTGAGACTCGTCGATCGCGGCGCAGTTTAGAATCTTGTTAAATCACTTTGGTCCTCAGCTGTTAATGTGCAGTGATTGCGAGTCAGCAATGTGCAGTGCGTTGCAATAGTGCGGGAAGGGGCGTGGCGGAGAGAGGTGCAATGGGCCGGAACGGAGCGCGGCGAGGAAGGGGATGAAAATAAAATTATTTCACTTCCGTACTAGAGACAGAATTGATTTCTTTTCCTAATAGATGACAGTGATAAATTCATGGTCATCACCGGACACTTCAGCGAGTGCAATATTCAATAAAATATCCATGATTTACAAAGTGTGTACATTCTGTCATTTATAAATCGTGAATTTAAAAGTGAAAATAGCATCAGACTAGTTCCCATTCTCAGGCCAGAACCTGAACTCTATATTGGAACATTGTAAGCCCGCCGGGACAGACCTATTACCTCGTCAAATTACTTTTACACAAATTTATAGTTTGTGCTCATTTCTAAGCGTTCTGCTTCAGTGTAGTGGTCACCAGAAGAGCTGCTTCTTCACTCTATTCGTCGCTCCACCTGACCTCCGTATGTCTTTCAACATGCTCTCTGATATATTCTTCTTCCATGTCACCGGGAGCGGTAGCTCAGTGCATCAACTGATGTGACTGCAGTGCCTCTGGCCAGGAGGTACTAGTTTCGAGTCCTGACGGCGGCAGGATTTTCGACACTAGTTTTTCAGCTAGGTCGAATTCAGTCGCTATCTGGAGGAGAATTCTAGCGGCCGGCTGCTCTGATCTGTAGTTTTCCGTGGTTTCGCCGATCAACACCAGGCGAATGCCGGAGCAGTACCCTAACAAACGGGCAACGGACCGCGCGCGATAATTCCTTCCTCTTCCTTGTTCAATCCTCTCCCCTTACACACACACACTTACACACTTACACTAACATGCACTACACTACCACATATTCCGGGAAACCGGTCGGGAGCTTAGAGCTTGTCCCGGCTGGGGCGGTGCCCCGCTGGTGGGAGAGTCCTGGTTAGGGGGAAACCCCACTAGCCGACGGTAGGTCGGCGCCGGATCTCGCCATCCAGCGGGGGATGAATACCACTATCTCCCGAGAAAAAAACATGCACTACACTTACGAGACTAATGACCAAACAGTTGACGCGCCCGGAAACACGAAAAAATCAATCAATCAAATTCCTTAATGTTTCCCACATGTTTTGTCGCCTGTTCTCTACATATCTCCTCGCCTTTTCACCGCACGTTCCATCATCTGTTCACCACATGATTTCCTGCCTGTTCACATTTTCCGGTATGCGATGTATTCCAGCCTCCGCACGTTCGCCAAATGATTTCCTACATGTTTCCTGACATATTCATTACAGGCTCTCAAATGTTTCCTCAATCGTTCCCAATGTTCCTCAAATGTTTTGCATATGTTCTCGCAAATGCCACAAATAAAAGTTTCCTCAAATTTTTCTACGATTTGATAGAATATCTATATTTAATATCTCTATCTCTATATCTCTATACAAAAGTGCGTTGTTTTACAGCCCGGTAATCTCGGAATCTACTGAACCAATGCCACGAAACTTTGGGCTAGCTTCCTTTAAAGGTCTGGAGTATTATAGGCTATGATTTTCAACCATAAACCGCAATATATTTACAAAATAATTACTTTTCTGGACATATTTCGCCTAGCTTTACATCATAAATTCAAGAGTGCATCAATGTTAATAGTTTAGTTGGGCGCCACCAGAGGATGACGTCTGAGATCAACCACTCATTTCATCAATGTCCAAAATTATTACGATATTCATTGGGGATTGAAGAAGGCTATGTAATGTGCCTGTGTGCACTTTGGTGATTTGTTAGTTCTGGAAGTTTATGATACATTTGAAAGAAATCCGTTAATGAAGTGGTAAGCAACGTGAACGTACATGTATTGTCCTTAGTCTGTATTTTATACAAAGTAGCAAGAAAACATTGTGAGTTTGAAAGCTTTTCAAAATTGAGATAGGTTGAGAGAGTAAAAAGTACAATAATATACAATTCAGAATATACAGTAATGTACTATATATATATATATATATATATATATATATATATATATATATATATATATCATATACTCTCTAAACAACCTCTTCTTTTACAGAAATTTGTGAACACTGAATTGTTTGAAACAATGACGCCACAAGTGCCACAGTTGTCAAAACAGACTACAAGTGCGAACAGGTGGGCAGTCTATAAAAATTTTGAATCGGCAAGAGCGACTTGCTGAAGACCTTATGGACAACATTGAAAATAATACTGCAAGAAGGGAATCAAATGTGAATAATTCTCTAAGTTGTAGGGCAGCATTTCATTAGGACTCTCAATTTGACTATTTACACACCTTTCATTTTCAAATAGGTAAAATGGAAAATGTATGTTTTGGATCCACCCAGTTGATCTTTTTCTTCAATATGTGCAGGAGATTAGTGTAGTGCTAAGTAATTAACCAATGATAATTGAGATATTGAGACTAATCTGTGCAGTTGTTTTGCATATCAATTGCTCCCAATAAATGAGTAAATCCATTTTTTCAATAAAAAATTGGCAAAAATTAATTTCTCTAAGAATATTTGTCTTAGCTAATATAAAATTTGGGAGTTCATGGTTCCCATTATATACATTTCAATGTCCATAATATCTTGAATTTCAGATCAGATAATGAACCTAATATTTTTTTGTTAAGTGCTTAAGAACATTGTCGGTTTATTATGTACACATAATGTACTGTTTGTGAATCATTATTGTTCTTATGTTGCAAAAATTACATTACATGATTTTCTTCCCCATACGTCGCATTCAGTTTTTGACTGAATGAATAAATAAATTAAATAAACTACATGTTACTATCTCATAGGACTTTAAACATATATATATATATATATATATATATATATATATATATATATATATATATATATATATCGTCTTCAAAATAAAAACAGTCATAACTTTTCAGCATAGATATTTTCATTTACTATTATGATTATAATTTACTATTATGATCATTAAATACGTTATATATATATATATATATATATATATATATATATATATATATATATATATATAAATTACTGACGAACTATCTACTAGCGTCTATATGTATTATTTCGCTTAAGGCTAAATGTATCGAAAAATACTTATAGGAAATATCAATAGATCGCAGCACTATCACTAATCCCGTTCCCAATTGATCGGCGTTTAAGATGTAGTGGCAGAGGTCCAGCTTTTTTGTGCAACTTAAGGGTTTGTAGGTTATTACGCATAAGGATATGACACTTGTGCATAGAAATGTTTGGGACTTTCTACACGTATGACTTTATACAATTTTTTAGACGTAAATTTACTCCTAATCTGAAAGAGAGCTTGTGTCTCCGTTACGTGTCATTGGTCGATATTGGGAGTTGGGCGCACAGCGAAAGCAAACGCAAAAGCGCGCTTGCTCTGAAATCCATAGCAAGACAAATGCTAGTGCCGAGATTGAGCCAGCGCTATCGACAGCTGTGAGAGGCGGAACACGGCCGTGCAGGGGAGGCAGAAGGTAGACGGTGTTTAGCCCCCCCTTCACACTCTAGCACTTCCACACACTGCTCCTTGATCTCTACAGACTCTCAGCCCGCCCCTCCCACCCCGTCGCACCCCACCCCGTCGCACGCCTTCCCACGCCACGCCCCTCCGCCTCTTATCAACACGTTACTCTCCTGCTGCCACCTCCCACACGCATCCCGCCCTATGCATCACGTTCTAGCTGTGCCCAGCAACGAAGCACGGCCCCGCACGTATGCCCTTTCCATGCCCACTAACCTCCCGACACCCCCCTCTGCAGAATCGATCCTTCTCACCGCCCCGCCCCTTCCGCCTTCGCGCCGGCCGCCCCTGCTCATCAGCCCTTCTCGCGCCGAAGCCCCGAGGGGCGGCCGGCGGCCGGAGCCCGCGACCGAGGCCTGATGCGCGGTGGCGCTCGAGCGCGCGCCATTGTGTGCGGCTTATCGGCGGCGGCGGGGGCGGCGGCGGCGGCGGCCCGGTCACTCGGCCGCAGCCCCACGCGCCGCCCCCGCCGCCAAGCACGACGTCGCACACACCACCCACTCCCACCGCATTGCGATGCCAGTGCTTCGTTCGCCCTACAATCGGAATCGGATATTTTGCCGCACATATCGGATATTTTGCCTATTTTCTTACAAAGCAACACATTTCTGAAAATTAATAATTATTTTGCATATTTTCCTTGAAAACGTTCTAGGTTTAAGTACTGATTTCGTTTATTTTAAACTGCAAATTTTCTTTTATTATAGTTATATTTGTAATGTGTGCTTCTATTTATGTCGTTCATTGCAGTTAATATAGATTTTTTTGTTTCGGTACTATGCGAAGTATTCTTCTGGTATCGTTTCCTATAATACATAACGTCAAGTCAGTCTTCAAATTTTGTAACGCTGATAAGCTCGGGAATGCATACCAAACATACAGGGTGTTCGGGGAGGAAACGTCCAAACATCGAAAGTAAGCTCTTAAGACCATTTTAAGCATATTTTGTTTAATAAACTTGTTTAATAATAAATGGCTGGGGCCGGCAGAGATGGCTCAGAGCATCAACTGATGTCACTGCAGTCCCTCTGAGGTTCTAGGTTCGTGTCCAGACGGTGGCAGGATTTTCCACACTAGCTTGTCTGCTAGGTCGAATTCAGTCGCTGTCTAGAGGAGAATTCTAACAGCCGGCTGCTCTGATCGGTAGTTTTCCGTGGTTTATCCGATCAACCCCAGGCTATAGTCGGAGCAGAACCCCAACAACTGGACCACGGTCCGCGCGCGATCTTTTCTACATCTTCCTTGTCTTATTCTCTCCCCTTGCACACACACACTTACACTACCATGTGCTACACTACCACACATGCCGGGGCACTGGACGGGAGTTTAGAGTTTGTCCCGACTGGGGTGGTGCCCCGCTAGCTGAGGGTAGGTCGATGCTGGATCACGCCATCCAGCGGGGAAAGATCATCGCCACCTCCCGATGTAAAACATCCAATACACTGACGGGACTAATGACCTAAGCTGTTGACGTGCCTGGAATCACTGACAACCAAGCAACCAAATGGCTGGGCCGCAATAAGGGCTCAAAAGTTGGTTTCAAAAATTCTTCCTACGCAAAAATTCTCAATGCAGAAACGTAAACACTCCAAGAACATGTAAATTGTGTAATATTTACTGTCAGAACCAGCTTTTAATCATTTTATGTATTATTTTATAAACATTTTATTTTTCAATATGCACGTTTAATACGTGTGACAGCAATTGAGCCTTGCACAATCATAATGTCAATTGTATTGTATTCTATGTGTAATCTATTATATTAGTACCGTGCCATATAATATCAATTGTATTCTATTTGTGATAATTCATAGTAAGACTCAACCACATATTATGCAATATGATGGAACTCATTTTCGCACCAGCGCCGCTCACAGATTACCCGAACGGCTGCCCACGCCTTCGGTGAGGTGACGGTGGAATTAATACCCAATTCAATCAATTCAATATATTAGCTTTTCAAGCATTACCAATGTTCTCTGTTTTTAATTTTCTATATACTCATACATCTCTTGTTTAAGATATAAGTTAATACAACTCAAAGCCTCTAATTGTAACGAACCAATGTCAATCGACATTGGCTGAGGAAATCAGTTGCCACAAATCGCACTCGTGAGTGACTCACGCGTGACTCACGGATGAGCACTCATGCGTGACGTCTGTCTTTTCATTAAGTTCACAAATCATGCCAATTTACCGCTATAGCTTATAATGTGCGCGTGTAAATTATTTCTTTAATATGTGTGCAGTCTAACATGCATACATAGCAAAGTCGCTGTCAATTAGTTGGAAAATGACTGTTAAAACCATTCTTTCATGTGTTGCACTGATTGCACGAACTTACGAACAGTGTACGCCAACTCACCGCAATGCTCATCATGTGTGTGGGAAAGACATTTGTTTAACTACATGTTTGCGTATAGTGCAGCATGCATTCACAACGAGGTGCAAAGTGACTGGTAGAATTGCCCTTCCGCGAGTTACCAATGCTTCGTGGCTGTTGTTTAAACTTATGAACAATGGAGCTTGTGCCAAATACTGTTTAATCTGCAATCATGTGATCATTCGGACCCACCACGAGTGCGTTGCACACATTCTAAAGTACATAGTTACTTAAACTGCTAATTATCAGCAACACTCATGCCAAGTACGACGATGATGAATGCATTGCTCCCCGCGCTATTTCTAACAAATCAAGAGTTAGTTCTCTATAGTGAATGTTCGAGGTGCCTCCTTTACCTTGTGCAGTTCACGCTCTTCAGACGATCTCGCACTCTCCAGAGTCAACGGGAAGCCCTGCCCTGATGTCTGCCGGTATCGTGAGTACTGTTGAAGCGTATGTTTTATCACACAAATGGACTCCAAGCTCACACTGATATCAGTATTATTGTTTTTTCTCTTCCAGCAGGTCATATATTCATTGCCATTTGTGTTTACGTGTTCAATGCATATTACCGTAATGTCTCTTCGGTAATGCCGTATTAATTGCCATTTATTCTGGCACATTTTCAGTACATTTTCTAACGTAATTTTGACAATGGTGTATTACTCATTTCAATCTTAACAACACCTACGTTGTTTCTTAAACTGTATGAACAATTACCTTTACAAGGGATCTCAATTTTAGTTATTCAATTATGTAATAAGTTATTTAGTTTGACAATATCTCTTAAATCAATTTGTGCCTTCTAAATTTGCTGGCGGCTCTAGACGAATTCGTTTACTTCGCTCCGTAAAGTCACGATGGTTAAGCGAATTCGAGACTCCTGGGTTCCTGGTTGGGTGACCGGCCAGGAACCCCGGGATCTAACGGCGTCGAGCCCCTGGCCGAAGGGATAAAAGGCACTGACTGACTGCGACGTGACGAGACTTGACAGACAGTAATTATTCTGTATAGTAATTACTCAGTAACGGAGGATTACTCCAGGAGAAAGCGCTCAACGCCCAACAAGGATTAAGAGACGCGTTTCATCAACAACGACGCAACGAATTAAAAAAAATCTCCCTAAATAATGGTAATCCCTTCAGAGTTTTTTTTTCTATTTAAGTAACTCACAGCGTGTATATTCGCTGACAAACATACTAGTCCTTCGAAAGCTATCGTGGTAAGTGGTGGAGAAAACAGTGACTATAGGGTACCCCCCAAACAATCCACTACTCGTAGGCCGCTAGCTCCTCCATTTACAAAAGAAATTAATATATTTGTTCAGAAAGAAAAACTAATCCAGTAATAAAAAGCACCTAATTTACACAATTCGACTGCTTTTTAATTTCTGAGATAGTTTTTCTTTGTGAACAAATATATTCATTTCTTTTGTAAATAATAAACAATTTACATGCTTCTGGAGTATTTATATGTCTCTGCTAGGCAAATTTTTGAGTAGAAAGAATTTTTTGAAATCAACTTTTGAGTGATTTTTACGACGTCTCAACCATCCGGCATATCCAAGGAGTTTATGAAACAAAATATGCTTAAAAGTATCCTTAGAGCTTATTTTTGAAATTGCGACGTTTCATCCCCGGATACCGTCTATTAAAACAATACCTTTTCCAGAAACTTGAATGAAACGGATCTTTCCTTTTGAAAGTTTATACAATAATACGTAATTTTTAGTACATGATTTGAAAGTTTGTATTACGAACGGATATTTGATGCATTATTAGACCACATAAATATGGTCATTTCATGTACACACCACAATACTCTGTTGTCTCCAGTACTATTTTCTAATCCAGAATGAAGAACTTTGACAAATTCTCAGTTGTGTCATATATTATTGTATGAGGGACCCTTCTACTGGTGGACAACGAGCGGGCTGCATTCATAGTCCATGTCACCGGAATACAATTATTCAACTGGAAATGTATTATTTTCCTTACCAGTCTTCTACCTAGGCAAATAAATCTTGTTACTTCTTATCCACGATCTCTTGCATAACCCCAATCGCTGCCACATTTAGTACAATTTGATAGTGGTGAACTAACCAAAGTCTTCAGAAAGTAAGTGAATGGTACCATTCAGCACATACAACATGGTGTTTTATGACGTGATAATTTCATCATTTTATCCAATTTAAATAATAAGTGATCGTTCAAAGATTCGATTTATATTTTAATCCATTTATTAACATAATTGCTTGGCTTATAATTTTTAATATTATCAGTAGCATTTAAATGTACTAAATAGGATTTAAAATAGCGGATAAAGCATGCTTTAAAAAAATTCGGATGCTTATGGACAACTGCTGAACTTCGCTGGAAAATGTTAATACAATTTCAGGAATACCCTGTTATTGTAAGTGATGCTGAATGTGAATCTATTTAATAGTTTTTTTTTCTCAAGATTGTAACAATTTTGGATTACTATACATTTTATTTCATTTTATGGCAGTCATTTCTTGCCGAACTCAGGAGGCAGAAAACGTCTAAAGAACAACTTTCCAGCAATGGCGGCTCGTGCGTAGATTACACGGTTGCACAACACCCAGATAATCTAAAAATATTTTATAATATGTAAGGAATACACATTCTCGTTTTAAAAACATTCAATATTGAAGATATTGCAACAATATCGAGGAATGTGAAATGTTTTTAAAGCAAAGAGCGCCAAACTGGCGCTCTCTCCGGCGACTGATGTCCCCAGGTATTGCACCAAGCTCTTGGCTCTTACTTCTTGTCTCTGTTATTGAGTTTACTGCTTTACTCTTTGGTCCTACACTTCTGCAAGCTATAACATAGGTCCTTCGTTGCCACAACCAATAATGGGGGGGGGGAGTCTTGCCAAGCGCTACGCGGTGTGAATGGGAATGAGAATCCCAATTTTTGTTTTCCTCTGACACTAGCTGTAACTTAAATTAATGAATTTCGCGTGCTTGAGTAAGTACACAAGATCAATCAATTGAAGGGCACAAGAGAAGTTATCCCTCATTTTTGAAATTGAGGTATTAGCATTATATAAAACTTCAAATATTAATCATTTACTGTAATATGTTATTCAAATAAGTATGGACTTATATGCAAGTGTACTGTGTTTAAAAGTTTTAAAATGTATTGAGTTATTTGAGTGTAGTTCAGGTAATTCCCTTATTATTTCAGAACTATGCCAATGTGGGATAGCCCCATATTTTACTGTGCCCTTCAGTTATTGACGGTACTGAATGGATTATTTATGATGTTTGGAGAAATCACTTTCTTCGGATGAGAGGTATTTAGTTCAAAATGTACATTTGATTTGATAATAAGTCCGTTGTGTAAAGGTCGTCGTTTTGAAGGAAGTCCCTTCTGTTCCTCACTGTGGGTACGTCTTTTTGTAGTTATAGCTGAGATACAGTCTGCGAGTGATGTTGTGTGTGTAGAATATTTTTATTACGAGATATACCAGGGTAGTGAAATTTTCGAAATAAAATAATTTTGTGAAAAACGTGTCTATATAAGCAATAGTGCTTGTTGCAAAGTGATGGAGTGCGTTCACCGTATTTTCGAAACCAAGTTCTTTTATAATTGGTATGCTTTCTATTACCGTCAATTGTTTCAATGCAGAACTAATACAAAAACATAAGTGCACAATCGATATCGAAGCCAGAACTACGTGCGCAGAAAATGTGTATACCTGATACAGACACTACGCATATAATTATGTAAGTAATGTTTCGATATTGACTTTTATTTAACTTAATTTTAAGCAATTTACATGAATTGCGTAGATCTTGTTATACAGTCAACTCCGGTTATAGTGAACTCGGATATAGTGAACCTCCGATTATAGTGAACTTTAGTCACTGGTTCTGTTTCACTTACATTCCAAATAAGCATACGAAGATTCGGTTATAGTGAACCTGAACCTCGGCTATAGTGAACTTGGGAAATACGGCCTGGAAATGAATTCCTCTCGAAACAGAACATATCGCCTCTGGTCACAAAATTTCAACACTAGGCAGCTTGAAAAGAATATTGTCGGCCAAAGATCATAATCGAAGAAGTCTCCCCTGAGGTGAAGGTAGCGGCCCCAGAAAGGGAACCTTACTGATGACCTTATGCCTCTCAGTTTCACTGTGGAAACAAAGACCGTGCCCTGCGGGGACTACCAACTGACGGCGGCGTCGCGATATTCGTTTCTCAGTTTCAAGCTTGGTGTTGCTTGATATTCCGCGGCATAAAGCGCGTTGAGTGCTACGTGAGCGACAGGAAGAATGCGAATGTCTTAGGTCCGTATTCATAAACCTCAGCCAGGGGTTTGCCAGACCTAGCAGACTGCCAGTGTTCGGTTTTGCGATTTATGAACGGCCTCCAGCCAATTCCAGTTGCCTCTTGTCTTCCTAGCAAGCCCCCAGATGGCAGGCCCCTAAGAGCTCTGCTGGCAAAGCTTCATGAATACGACCCTTAGCCTGGCGATATCTGCCGTGCCGCGCGGAAAAGCAATGTTTCATTAGTCGTTTGCGCCATCCTGCTACCGAGAGCATCTCGTATATTATTAGACGAGTAAAAGGGCCATCGGAGAATGGGACGATGTTCAAACAGTGAAAGAGGCATTGAAGAGTGTCAAGACAGCATTTAAGATCCTTAGACACAGAGGACAATTCAGAATAAAGTATTAAGAGAACATGAACTTCGAGAAAGATCTAGAGAAATTACTAATGAAAAAGTGCAAAAGTAAACCAATGAAAATATTTTGATTTTTAAAGACGAATGAAGATATAGAAATTTTCAGTTGGTCCTGTTAATGTATTTTGCTGTATCTCTATATTAATAAAATTATTTTTATAGAGAAATTCTATTTAATTTTGACATCGTCGGGTATAGTGAACCTCGGATATAGTGAACCAAAAATGTTAGTCCCCTGAAGTTCACTATAACGGGAGTCGATTGTATATAACTATTCTGGATTTTGGAAATTACATTTCCGTCATTCGATGCAGGTGTCACCTAAGTCTGTTGCGGCACCAGCCGTCACTGCTTTCAAGAGTTCACCTAGAAAATGCTAGTGGCCATGTCGATGGAAACGTGTAATCATTATTTCGAGTACTTCTTCTCAAAACGAAAGCAGCCCCATATTCAAATCTAAAATCCTATTCTGACCCGCTATGTTTAAGGGCCGTACGATCCAAAACGGTCAATAGTTGGAGGGTAGAATCTATGCATTCGGTCGATGCGGTGAGCAGTCCACATTGCCTGCTGAACGACCTTTCGAGTTCATCTTCATCTTGCACATCAACTTGGTGTCCGTAGGTTGATAATTGAGTGGGAACCTTGGCACCTTGTGTTGACCTGGGCCATGACGTTTCGCCCGCGAGGGACTCGTCCTTCCCGCCCCGTCGCCCTGCCTCGTCGCCCCGCCCCATCACCCCGCCCCATCACCCCGCCCCATCACCCCGCCCCATCACCCCGCCCCATCACCCCGCCCCATCACCCCGCCCCATCACCCCGCCCCGACACCCCGCTCCGTCGCCCCGCCCCACCGCCCTGCTCGCTCCGTCTCGCCGCTTCCCCGTCAGTAGTGCGCGATTTATGTATCGGCGTGATTGATACGATGTGTGAATGATGCGGTGAGTGAGGCCGACGCCGCGTTGCACGGATAAGCCCGCGCCGCATTGCAGTGTTATCGCGCTCCTGTAATTCAGCGGCCGCGCTCTATGTGCGCGCGCTACCTGTCCCAGCCGTCGCCGCCTCAGGCGACGCGCCCCCGCTCCCGCCCCACCTCAACCTCCCCTTCGCATCCCCAACCTTCCTCCCTCTCCCTCCCTTGTTTCGCGTAGCTGGTTGGCGATAGTCCCTTATCGTGCTCTGGCATCATCCTTCGCCACCGCCCCCACTTGTCCTGCGCCCTTTGCGCGTGCCCTTTGTGGCGCTGCGCCCTGTGCCCCGGGCCCCCGCAGCCCTTTGGACCCGTCAGCCCTGTAGACCCCTCTGCCGCCCTCCCCCGCCCTGCAACGTCGCGCCGCACGCCATAGAGCCAGGTAGCCTCGAGCCGCACCAGCTGCTAGTCTCCTCGCCTCGTTTCTGCTCCTTTTGCTTCGCCTCGTTTCGCTTAGCCTCGTCTCGTCTCGTTTCGCGACGCTTCGTCTCGTTTCACCTCACCATGTTTCGCCTCGCCTTGTTTCGCCTCGCCTTGTTTCGCCTCGCCTTGTTTCGCATCGCCTTGTTTCGCCTCGCCTTGTTTCGCCTCGCCTTCTTTCGCCTCGCCTTGTTTCGCCTCGCCTTGTTTCGCCTCGCCTTGATTGCCTCGCCTTGTTTCGCCTCGCCTTGTTTCGCCTCGCCTTGTTTCGCCTCGCCTTGTTTGCCTCGCCTTGTTTCACCTCGCCTTGTTTCGCCTCGCCTTGTTTCGCCTCGCCTTGTTTCGCCTCGCCTTGTTTCGCCTCGCCTTGTTTCGCCTCGCCTTGTTTCGCCTCGCCTTGTTTTGCCTCGTTTCGTTTCGCGTCGCCTTGCCTTGTTTCGCCTCGCCTTGTTTCGCTCGCCTTGTTTCGCCTCGCCTTGTTGGCCTCGCCTTGTTTCGCCTCGCCTTGTTGGCCTCACCTAGTTTCGCCTCGCCTTGTTTCGCCTCGCCTTGTTTCGCCTCGCCTTGTTTCGCCTCTCCTTGTTTCGCCTCACCTTGTTTCGACTCGCCTTGTTTCGCCTCGCCTTGTTTCGCCTCGCCTTGTTTCGCCTCGCCTTGTTTCGCCTCGCCTTGTTTCGCCTCGCCTTGTTTCGCCTCACCTTGTTTCGCCTCGCCTTGTTTTGCCTCGTTTCGTTTCGCGTCGCCTTGCCGTGTGGTCGCTTACAGGCGAAAACAAAGTGTTATATAAGCCATACTGTAATTGTCTGTACTTCTTGCGAGAGCGCATTAGTACGAATTTTATATTTGTAGGTTTTATTCCATGCGAAGTCGAGGGCCCCAAATGTTTTCGATGCTGAAATGCCGCACACCTTTGCCTCGAAGCGTGTCGCAGGAAGCGAAAAGGTCGAGCGCCTGACCTCGAGCGCCTGACCTCACCACGTGTGCGGCCCTGCGCCCGCTCAGCGCGTAGGCTGTGCGGCTTCTCGGAACTCACTGCCCGCGCCGCGAGCGAATTCCCTTCAAAATGCTTTGGAAACTTTGAAACTAACCTTTTCAATTGCTCGAAGTACATGCCTATTTTACAAGCTCAAGTCGAGGTCCCGCCGGCGATTCGATGTAAAATTCACTTACATTGTAATCTACGTCGGCAGAGCACGCGTTAGTGTACGACGTTAGCCTTATTCGCAATCAAAGTCCTCTTGTAAGGCATTAATTTTTGGTAATTTCATTAAAAGTGCGTGAGTGCACTTCATTTAAATGTAAGTGGAACTCCGTCGTGTGTGAACGAGTTCATAACGTGCAAATTTTATTCCATTTGCACACTAATGTGCAAAGTATATTTTAAAGTAATTGAACCAAATTAAACTGTGATGAAATCTCTATGGTCAGTGTAAACTTTACCAGTTACTCTTTGCATCTTGAACTGTCGCCGCTTGGCTTTCACATTCTCTGCGTGATTTGTATTGTTCTTCATCAGACTTCCTCATGCGAGCGAGTGCGCACATTAACACCTTCCACAAGAACCATTCACTTGCCGTCGATGTAGTATAAAAGTCAGCACAAACTACAGAGCTCTTCCATCCATATTTATGTAAAATGTATGTCTGTTCGCGTGTGTTTCACAGGAGACGGTGCATTCCAAAGTAAATAAATCTTACTGGCTTATCCAATGTGTGTGTATGTATAACTTACGACGTTACCGCATACCAGATCCCAACCATTTGCCTATTGAGTTATCACAGGACTCTAGTTAACCAATAATTAATACAATCTCAATTGTAATAGTGAATATATACTCGCATATGTATATATATATATATGTATATATATGGAAGTGGGATGCTGGGGAACCTCGTTTCTATTTTATCACTTGCATTTTACGAGATATTGAAGTAACTTTGTTCAAATGGAACTGTACATATCTTTTAGTCTACCGTGAGCGTAAAAGGCGAATCCAATGATATACCATGGTAATATGTTAGATAAAAAGTTTTGAGTAGTTAAATTTTTTTGCGACTCGTATTTAACGGATATTTTGAAAGTAACAGTCCACCACCCAAGGTCAGGCAGCGCCCTTCCTACTGTTACACGAATATATACATCAGTTAGTCCCATTCCTTAATCCACTTTCGTGAAAACTGCTTTGCAATAACTTCAACAGTTCAAAAATTACAGAAGATGCTAAAGTTACGTTACTTATTTAATGGTTGATTCATGTAGAGATTTCGAGCGCGACAACTACCATGGCCATTAGTCTTGTGAGTGTAGAGCGTGTTTTTTTTGCTTGGGATGTGGAGATGGTGTTCCCGCGCTGGATGGTCAGATCAGGTGCCGACGTACCATCGGCTGACGGGTTTTCCCTAACCAGGTATTTCCTACCAGTAGCGCACCGCCCCAGCCAGGGCAAGTTCTAAGTCCCCGACCGGTCTCCCGGCAGGTGTGGTAGTGTAGTGTATGTTCGTGTGTGTGTAAGAGGTGATGATAGGACAAAGAAAAGGAAGGAAAGATCTCGCGCGGCCCATGGCCGTTTGTGAGTGAGACTACTATGGCATTCACCTGGTGTTGATCGGGGAAAAACACAGAGAACTACCGATTAGAACAGCCGGTCGCTAGAATTCTCCTCCAGGCAGCGAGTCAGGACCTCTCGGTAAGAGGCGCTGCAGTGACATTAGTGGATGCACTGAGTCACCAGCTCCCGGTCTCACTATATATATATATATATATATATATATATATATATATATATATATATATATACACACATTACATAAGTACTTAGTAGTACTTATTTACATTCTTTCATGGATTGTATACTCCCTAAACCGGAGGGGCTTTTTCTCGTTTCTTGTAATTAACGCTCTCCGCGGAGAAGATTGTGGCCCGCACGACGTTGTTTGGGACAATTTTCAGGCCCCCCTTTGCACTGCTGAGGGGGGCATCAAAGACTATAAGATACAAAGCGAAATTTGCCGGCTCCCCATAAAATAAAGGAGGGGTACCGTTTCAATATATATATATATATATATATATATATATATATATATATATATATATATATACACACACACACACACACACACTGAAATATGTGGTCCCCAGTCCGAAGCCTGGGTCACTCCGCTGGGGGCGAGGGGTGGAGTTTGGGGGGATGCCGCCGCCGGCGGGCAACCAGGTCAGTCGGCAGGGTGTGCCACCTCTTCATGATGTAATGGTGAGCGCGGAGAGCTAGGCAAGAGCGGGCTGTGAGGCAGAAGGTATTCGGACGTGTGGTAGAGAGGTTGGAGACGCGACAGCAGAAGGAGGTTTTGAAAAAGTGTGCTGCTGAGGAGTGGTTGTGCGCGTGGTGCAAACGAAGAGAAACAGCAGCCGTAGGGGCATCCTATCGCCAGCCGTGGTACGCCGCTGCCGAGTGAGAATCGGAGCCGGATGGAGACACCAAGTCCTACGTCGCCGACCCACCGCCGTCGCAGGATTCGCGCCGTTCGGAGGGGGCCAAGGTCCCGAGCAGATGTCGGTAGCTACCTCTCTCTTATTTTTGTTCGTATCTTTTGCCACGGACTTGCCATGAATACACGAAACTTCAAGTTCGCCCAACCACTGCGACGTAATAGGCACTTAACTGTACTCGCGTAGTACCCCACGCCATTCTCTCTACGTGAACGTGTTGTTATCGTGTGAGGTCTTTTCCTCTAATGCAGTCACCAACGTTAGAACCAGCAAATGTGTAAATAGTTAATACTGACTGTAGTGAGTCCCATACACGAGAATATTTTCATAAATGCTCAAAGGGTTCACGTGACTTTAACTTTACAAACTTGGTGCTAGTTGCTTCTTATATTGTTTATCAAGGAGTTAAAATTGTGGCTTGTCGCACTCAGTGCTGTCCGACAGAGTAGAATTTAGTGGAATTTAAGAAAAGAGATTTAATTGTAAAAATGTCTTCAGCAATTCTCGGAAGATCGCTCGTATTGTAACAATTGCAAATTTGGAGATCTTTCTCTCCTCTTAACCATGCCAAAGAAAGGACAGTCCTGAATTTGTTTAAAAAAAGCGAGAAAAGAAAAGAACAATAATGGGTTTGCACAAGGACTTGAAGGATATTCTATGTTAATGGATGGCTTTTGTTTTCTTTTGAGTGTGTTCAGATATTTGTTGTTTTTCTATTCTCTTTCGAGGTTAAAATGTATTTCTGTATGTATAAAAATAAAGTATCAGTCCAATTACAGTAGGGGAGAATATTTTTACCTCCAGAAAGTTAGAGAGCGCAATATACTAAATTTTATACGTAGATTACGACTATAACAACACAAACGTCATATCACGTCACAGTTTTTAATTATACCGTATATATATATATATATATATATATATATATATATATATATATATATATATATATATATATATATATGGTGCAATTAATACAAATACTTTTAAATTTGACCTGCAAGATACAAAGCATAAATCAATACGCATAAAATCTATTTAAAAATAAAGTATATTTCAGATCATCTATGCCACATCAATGAGATATCAAAAAAATAGACTTTCGTGTTTTTTACCTTCTGTATTCGAAGATTGTGGTCTTTATTCTCGCGTCTGATAGTCGCGCTCAATTACGAGTAGGTCTTAAATTATGTTTTGAAAACCAGTCATGGGCACCTTCTATTTCGTACTGCGCGTCAGTCGTCCGAAGAAATTATGTTAGCCCCTTATCGTAAGTATATAAGTCTTTCACTGTAGGATTGACATTGAGTCAATCAGTATTATGCGGAACTGTGCACAAGTGCGCATGAAGTTCGTGTCTAGTTTGCGTGTGCCTCAAATACCTTAATACATTATAGATCTGAGATTTTATAAAGTGAAATTCGCCACATGTAGAATTAAATGGGTTGGATAAAATGTAAATCGTCATTTCACATCGAAAGTGTGCGAATCAACCCGGTATCAATCTTACGTTTTCGGGTTACGTTACTTACATTTTATGTTGACGTTAACAGATTTGATTGAATTTACATCCAAAGATCAAAGAAAAAAGATATATGAAATTACAAAACATGCGTTTTCTTTATAGTTCGGCTGTCGTGTTTGTGATTAGGACAAACCATGGGCTGCTCACCAGTGTTGTCACCTTTATCACGAACCTGAGGTTGTAGTTGTATATGTGGAGAATTTAAATCCTTGTCATTCGCTCTACCAATGTTGTGGAGAATACCAACGAACCATTTTAATGTCTGCGTATTATTGCACAAATATGCTTATTCTATTTTTAACTTGTTCGTACCTCATATGAAGCATGCTCAAGAAATTTTGAAGTAATATAAACGGAGTGGCAATGTGGAAATTAGTATAGGATTTTGTTTATTTCCATAGTGGTCGCCCGCGTACCCTTAAAAGGCCCGCCAGAAGGGCGCAGCGGTGAGACGGCGGCGTCCCCCGAATGTGTGGACAGTGCTTGAGAGAGGTCGACACAGTCGGAGCCGGGACAGCCGTCACACTCCAGTCGGCGCGCGCGGGCACGCCACCGCCCCTACGACTGAGCTAGCCGGCGGACCTTTAGCCCGGACGCGGTATAAAACGACCCCCTCCGGGAGCGACCAGCAGTTCGAGCTGTTCCGGCGAGCAAATAGTGTGAAAGTGGTTTGTGATTGTAAGTGACGACGACTCTACGCTATTTCTTCTGGACACTGGTGATTTGGCGCGTTTCTGGTACATCTCCTGACTATTCTGTTAACTGAGCGTGTTCGTGCTTTACTCTCTTTGTATTACAGCGGTGAATAAAAAAAATTATGAACTTGGCTTTTTTTCGTCACAAGAATTTCATTTACTAGATATGTTTTATCTTTTGAACCTTGCGTGACAGACATTTTTTATAATGATTTTCAAAATCAGCATGATCGTTTCCTTTGAAATCACCTACGTTTATCCTGGAGGTATAAAAAAATAATTTTTGTTCCCTTGTGTTATAGTAGTTTAATGTGGGCACGATTTTGTATTATTTTGTAATCTTAATAGAGCGACAATCTCATGAAAGAACCCCATTCGATCTGTATCGGTATATATACTCGTATAGTGTTCGAGGAGGAAACATACAAATCTGGATAATAAGCTCTTCTGACAATTTTAAGCAAATTTTCTGTAATAAAATCCTTGGATACTCCGAATGGCTGAGCCGCGCTAAGCACTCAAAGTTTCGTTTGAAAAAATACTTTGTATTCAAAAATTTGCATTACAGAAACATATAAACATTCCAGAAACTTGTAAATAGTTAATTATTTAGATATGAAATGAATACATTTGAACAAAAAAAATTAACACAGAAATAAAACACCCAATTTACACAATTCGGCTGGTTTTTTTTAAATTTCTGGGTTATTTTGTCTTTCTGAGCCAATATATTCATTTCTTTTGAGCGCACTTCACACATGTCTTCTTTGGAAGTGTCCACGCTGACACGCTCTATACTGTGTTGACACTTGCTAAGTAACTGACGCTACACCAAAAACGAACTACGGATTTTATTGTTCAGTGTTGCAAACGAAATTTCAACCAACACCTCCGGCTCTACTCAACTAGCGAAACGAGAGCTCAACAATACGAGTGCAAAGTGAAGCTATATTTATATCCAGAAGCCAAACACAAAACCATCTCAGTATTTACTCCATGAATCAGGGAATCTGAACGAAAACCTCATTGAGATGGGTCTTTATCTCTGCTTCAATATTTTCTTTTCCCTAGAACTTCTTAGTATTCAGAGGTAAGCGGCTTACTTTTCTTGTTCAAAATCCAGCACTAATTGATAACCAACTAATTATTTTTTCTCGTGGTTTCCTGTTGACATTGTTAAGTTTAATTACATTGCCGGTATTGTGCAATATTTCTCAATATGGTTTATTTTAATATAGATGAAGATAGTTTAATATCATGGTCGTATTCCGATTGTAATCCGATCACTCTTCTGGATTGCAACCGAAACATAACCTTTGACAGAATTATGTTGTTAAAAATTGTGCGTACATTTAAAACTATTTTATTACAGTAGAGAAACCACCTCTAAAAATAAAATTTCCCGACTCAACCTACCTATCTTAATATGCTAATGCATTGAATTAGGAAAGTTACCTATGTTTTGCATTACTGATCTCATTTTGATTTTCGATGTTTGCAATAAAATTTTGTAGACAAGATAAGATCAAAAATAAAATTAAATTCACAAATTTCCAACCAGTTTAAGGCGCAATTATTGTAATGGGAATGCGAAATTTAATCTCTATTGAGTTTGTTTCCATAAAAATAAAATGAATTTCGCCTTTATCGCCAGCGTTAGAAATAAGCTTCACAAGCCACAAGTAATGAAAGCTGCTTATTTTGGTCTCCTCCACACTATTCTCTCGAAATCGCCTTCCCCTTCTGTCTGTTGCGAAATCGCATACGACTACGCTTTACTCGACCGTCACAATCACATTTTTATGCGTTTGTTTTTCTTACTCATTCGCAAACGTGTAAGGAGCAAATATATATGAAACTCAAGGAATTTTTTATAAATAATTTTAATAGATTTCTGGAAATAAAAGAAACGTATTAGAGACTAAATTATCCTTTTAATGTGCACGAGTTAAATATGCATATCTAATTCATTATGTGAGTGAATTTGCTTCAGTATGGATTTCGAGTTCATGATCTCTTGTTCGTTAAAAACCTTTTATTTTTCGAAAATTGCAATAGTTCAAAATTTTTTTCGGAATCGTCCTGTCACTAAAATACCCTTGTTAAAGATATAGGTTTTTCCTGATTGAAATATGTTCCTTAAAGATAGACAATTGAAAGAAGTTTGAAATAAGGTCATGTACAATTTTTCGAACATTTAAGCACTTTTGGGGTAATTTTGCCTGAAAATACGGGCGAGAAAGTACATGCTGTTTTCGCATCGGTTTATTTCATTACTTTTACATAATATCTATATGATGTTCCTTGGTTTTCAATATATATATATAAAACAGTCATTATGTATATTCATCTTTGTTTATTGCTTTTTACTACATTGTAAGTAACAAAGATTCGAAACTTAGGTTTGCTTCTATTAGGTTTTCAAGTTTCTAAAATATAATCCGAAATTAATTGTAATGTTGTGAACTAACAGATATTTGTTAAATTTTCAATGTTTGATACAATCTTCTATTTTAATGTTTTATACTTGACAAATGCCCTTGGCTTTAAAACAACTACCGATTCAAATGTATTTGGCAGGTCTCATTCTGACCCAGACGAGGAGAGATCATATACGTAACACCTGTGTATAACGGGTTGCATAAAATACGGCGCAAATACCTTGTGCGTGTGTGCAGGTGTTTACTTAGTAACTATTCACGGAAATTCCTTAAAAAGTGTTGCATTGTAATACTTTTTGCATGTAATTGATATAGTAAAAATACTCTAGAAATGTATGGAAATATGGTTGTATGGAGATGAGGAATGAAATACTTTGTAGGTGTACTTCTCATTGGTTTCGATCAATTATAACTTGTAATCAAGTGTAACTTGATCAATCCTCGACCTAATTTATATGACTTCCTATTTTGTCCTCTCTCAGGAGTTCAAATGAAACTAGAAGCGTTTTTAAAATGATTAACAATTATTTAGTACTTAATGTGTTGCTCGATAACTGGTACACAGCCTCACCCTCCTCAATTGATCAGTACGTAAGAAGAGAAAAGTACGATCTTCTCACCTTACTCAACGGCCAGAGCAAGAGGCATGTTCCAACTGGAAAGGAAAGAGTCCATAAATTGTGATAAAAGAGTTTGTTTGTTATGGAATATTAATGAAAGTCCATGCATGATTTATCCAATAAAAAAATACGTAAAAAGTTTTTACATATAGATGTAACTAATTCAGTATTAGTGCTCTTTTTTCGGTCGACCGTCCACAGAAGTAAGCAGTTCTTGTAAGCACGTAGATTACTTCGAATTCATGATGTAAATGAAGGAAAACGTAAAAACGAACGTGGATGGAACGAATGTGGATGAAAGGTGTTTGAAAAGAGCATGTAAACATGAATGTGTAAACATAATACGTTTCCCCTACTACAATTCTCCATACGACACATATTGCTTTTTACGAATGTAAATCAAATAAAAGGTTGACCTGCTGCCCCCTCATGTGGAGGCGTAACGCGTCACCGTCGGTCTTGTTTTTCCGTCCTCTGCCACCGAGGACACCGCCCCCTCGTTCCGCACCACTCCCACTCCCCCCGCCCTCCCTCACCCTTCTCGCCCCCCCCTCGGCGTCTAACGGCTGCGCTTGCCCAGGCGCCCTTAAAGAACTTCTTAATTTAACTTTAATTAAATTTCCCTCGCCAAATTGTTTATCGCAAAACCCGTAATGAAGTCTTGATCAAATAGAAATAAAGAAGAGACTTCTGAGGCGAACACAACGCCGCCGGCCCCTCCACCGGCAAATCGCTCACCTCGACCGCACGCCAAATGAAGCAGCGGCCGCTGCGCCCCGCCACGCTGCGCCACGCCCCACCTGACCGCTTCCCTGCCCTCCCCGTTGCGGAGGCTCGCTCCCTCCAACGCCTTGCCGGCCCCTTCCCCCTCAACATGCTCTCCGCTCCCAGCCTTCCTCTTATGCCTGGCAATCACCCCCGCCTGCATCGCTCTACTTGCTTGGAATCCTCTCCCGAGTTCCAGTGCTCCTTACCCTGTCCTACGGGAAATTGATGGAGACTTAAATTCATATTCAATAAGAGTAAACGATATTGTTTTCTAGGCAACAAATGGGGTACCGTATAAAAATTACCTAAACTTATGTGAAAATTATAATTAATCCGTTTTTAATGACTAAGAAATAATGATATGTTCTCAAGAACTATAATATTAATAATAATAATAATAATAATAATAATAATAATAATAATAATAATAATAATAATGATTTGAGCCTCAATAATTATATTAACAATAATAATAATGATATCGATAACGTTAATGTTCTACAGTTCTCCAGCTGGCCAGAGTTGCACATTTTGACAATTACGTAGATATCTTTCCGTTACGCAATTGCAAATCACCTTCTCAACGACATAGCTATTGAGCAGAAGTAATTGTTACAAATGATGTTTGACTGTTCAAAAAATGGACTGTCGCAGCCGTGTATAGAACCGGATTTCCCAATATATGCCGGGATGTTAGCTGCTGAAGAGGTTAGAGGAAGTGGACGTTCACCTGGAAATCCGCGTTCGATTCAGTAATAAATGAAACAGATATGGAGATTCTAATTGGCTGGAAAAGAATGAAGCTGCGGACCGTAAAGCGTCCGTGTGCGTGTGAGCGAGCGCCTGGCGCTTGGGGCCCGCCCTGGGCGGTGCAGCGGCGGCGCCGCTGGCGGAGGGGTAGAGGGGCGGGGCGCGGAAAGGCGAGGCGGGGACGAGGCCCTACGGGGAGCGGTAATCACGGCTGGCGCTGGACAAGGCGGCCCCGGGGTAATATGAGTAATTACACCCCGCCCCGCAGATCTCCTCCCGCCCTGCCTCCACCTGTCCCCGCCTGCCCCCGACGCCGATGCTTCCCCCCCCCGCGGGCGGCCGCCACTAGCGCCTCCCGCGCACCTGCAGGCGCCCCTCCGCCGCCGCCGCTCCTCCCTCGCAGAGCTAATTTGAGCCCCTCGGGGCGACGATCGGACCCCGCTCCCGCCACGCCCCCGCACCCGCCACGCCCCCGCACCCGCCACGCCCCCGCACCCGCCACGCCCCCGCACCCGCCACGCCCCGCCACGCCCCTCCTCCGTCCCTCCCCCGCCACGCCCCGCCACGCCCCTCCTCCGCCCCTCCCCGCCACGCCCCTACCCCCGCCACGCCCCTCCCCGCCACGCCCCTACCCCGCCACGCCCCTCCCGCCACGCCCCTCCCCCGCCACGCCCCTCCCCCGCCACGCCCTCCGCCACGCCCCCTACCCCGCACCCGCCCCTACCCCGCACCCGCCCCTACCCCGCACCTGCTCTCTACCCCCGCACCTGCCCCTTACCACGCACCCGCCCCTACCACGCACCCGCCCCTACCCCCGCACCCGCCACTACCCCGCACCCGCTCCCTACCCTGCACCTGCCCCTACCCTGCACCCGCCCCTACCCCGCACATGCCCCTACCCCGCACCCACCCCTACCACGCACCCGCCCCTACCAGCACCCGCCCCTACCACGCACCCGCCCCTACCACGCACCTGCCCCTACCACGCACCCGCCCCTACCCCGCACCCGCCCCTACCCCGCACCCGCCCCTACCACGCACCCGCCCCTACCACGAACCCGCCCCTACCACGCACCCGCCCCCTACCACGCACCCGCCCCTACCACGCACCCGCCCCTACCTCGCCCCGCCAATACCCGTCCCCGCCCGGTCCCACCCCTCCCCCGCGCCCGCCCCGCTCATCCCTTGCCCCGCCCCGCGCCACCCCTTTCCACCTTCTGCCACTCCCCCGCCCTGCCCCCACTCCGCCACCGCCCCGCCCACGCAACTCTGTTCAGCACCACAACCAGCGGCCTTTTTGCCACGCACGCGCCTCGGGCGACAGGGGAACCTCACCGCGCCCACGCACCGGAGAGCGAGGCGCCTCCGGGTTGCGCTCTCGGGCGAGGGGCATATACCACTACTTTCTTCAAACAAAATGCACGTTAGTAAATTCCTATGCGCGCTCAACTTGGCATTAACCCAGGGGCCCCGCGCCGCACCACCCGTTCATCTTAATGTCTGGGCTGGCAGGTCTATGTCCTTTCAAGGTCACGAGCTGGGACGAGAGAGGGTCACTGTCATCCAACTGGGAGCTTCTTTGCGACTTAAATTTTTGGTACAGGAGCTCTCGATTGGCTGTCAGTGCCCACCTCTGTTTTCAGTTCGTGCGCTTCAAAGGACTAACTGTTTTAATCACAGTATGGTGTCGTTAGTGCTTGCAACGGTTCTGCAGTTTCCCGAAGTCCGCATGTGAACTGGAACCTTGGGAGGCGGGTAGTGAAAAAACACGCGACGCCGTGGTTTAAACCGATTGGTTACTCCCTACCCCAGACTTGCCAATGAAACCCTGCGAATCAGCTGCCAGGGCCCGCAAGACGCGGGAGGCAAGAGAACCTGGGTGCGAACTGGCGCCCAGAGACCAAAACTTGATTTCGGGCTTCAAAATTACCCAAACTGTTCATCGCCAACTTCGGCCTCTGGAAGAGTATATTGACGCGTTGAAAGAGGCTTTGAAATCGTTTATTGTCATGGAAGTTTACAAGAGTGAAACGATTTCCCGGCACGATTTTAAATTACGCATACGACTCGCCGCAAATCTTAAAGAATTAAATAAAGAACATGTTCAGCTCGAAACGGAGACGGATTCGCGCAATCAAAAAACTAAAGTAAATTTCTAGAACGCGGTAACGAAACTGCACAGCAAGCTACAGGATTAATGGGAAACCCGACTTTGTGTCAGGCGACGGGGGGTGCTATGGAAACGGTCGCGCTTCCTGGTCGCCTCCAACAAATCAGCATTTTTTAGGAGCGACAAATGAATACCCAAGCGAAATTTTGAGATGCATAGAAGATTGCTTCGAGATAGCGGGTATCATGAGAAAATGCCTTAAAATCAAGTTAGTGTAAATACTAATAAGCTGTTCTGCCAGACAGCACATAATCATGGTCACCATTTACTTTCGATTGCGGCGATTTTAAAAAGGGTTCGTTGACCGCTACTGATTGGAACGCCGTATCCTACGCCATATCATGAATAGTAGATGGATAGAAAACTCGGACATTTTGATGTTCTACTATGCAATTAATGTGATTAAACCTCTTAGGCAAACTTACCCAGAGATGAAGGATAACTTGTGTGCGTTCTAACAGATTATATTACACCCTACGCCAAAATCTGCGAAATACTACGGAACAATTCACACTAGATCGACATGAGGAGCTGCTGAATACGACCGTACAAACAACACGACGCGCCAGGACGAGATGAATAGCCGCGTGAGAGAATACGGATGGAAGCCGTTAACAGGGAGCGCGAATAGCGCGCAGAGAGGCTGGGGTGAGCGCCCAGCCGCGCGGGTGGGGCGGACCTGCCGCAGCGACAACGGCCGCCGTCGCCTCAGCGGCCCGACCCGATCCAACCCGGCTCGGCCCGGCCCGGCCCCGCCCGGCCCGACCTGACCCGGCCCGACCTGACCCGGCCCGACCCGGCCCGACCCGGCCCGACCCGGCCCGACCCGGCCCGACCCGGCCCGACCCGGCCCGACCCGGCCCGACCCGGCCCGACCCGGCCCGACCCGGCCCGACCCGGCCCGACCCGGCCCGACCCGGCCCGACCCGGCCCGACCCGGCCCGACCCGGCTCCGACCGGGCCCGACCCGGCCCGACCCGGCCCGACCGGCCCGACCCGGCCCGACCCTGGCCCGACCTGGCCCGACCTGGCCCGACCTGGCCTCGGACCCGGAGCCCGACCCGGCCCGACCTGGCCCACCTGGCCCGACCTGGCCCGACCCGGCCCCCGACCCGGCCTGGCCCGACCCGGCCCGACCCGGCCCGACCCGGACCTGGCCGACCCGGCCCGACCCGGCTCCGACCCGGCCTCGCCCGGCTCCGGACCCGGCCCGGACCCGGCTCCGACCTGACCTGGCCTGGCCCGACCTGACCTGGCCTGACCTGACCTGGCCCGACCCGGTCAGGCCTCGACCCGGGGCCCGACCTGGCCCGACCTGGCTCCGACCTGGCCCGACCCGGCCCGACCCGGCCCGACCCGGCCCGACCCGGCCCGACCCGGCCCGACCCGGCCCGACCCGGCCCGACCCGGCCCGACCCGGCCCGACCCGGCCCGACCCGGCCCGACCCGGCCCGACCCGGCCCGACCCGGCCCGACCCGGCCCGACCAGGCCCGGCCCATCGCCCTCTCCGCAGACATAGCAAACACGTATCACCAGATTCAGGTTTATCTAAGATTTTATGATTGACGTGTTTTTGCGTTCTGCGTCACTCCATTTAATTAAGCTTAAAACAATTACGGTATGGCGAGTGTCCCTTTCATCGCACTTTGAAACAATTGACTATGTATGAAGCACCTCATCTGCCTCACACTGAGGTCATTACATGAATTCGACATCGTTAACTTGCTCAAAGGTGGTGATATACACAAGGCGAATTAGAGGTTGTAAATTCATTAGTAATGTTCTGAAAATATATTTTTCATTTTGGAAAAGGTAGAGGAACGACCCTAAAATTCCATAAATTCGAGAACATCACAGAGAATCGGTGATACTGTGCTCGGAGGAATCTACAACCCACACTCTCGTATCTTGCAAATTATTCAATTTTCCTAACGAAAAATTCTAGTGAGCATTACGTTTAACAGAATTATGTACATATAACAGTGTACATATAATTATGTACATATAACAGAATTAAACACTAAATTAAGATCATTATGTTATACATTCAGAATTCTTTCTAATTCCGTCAGCCTTCATGTAGCTCGTTGCGTGTATTTTGCATATGTACATTCCCGCGTGAGATATGGCATAATATTCTGGGGAAGCTCATCCTTTAGTGTCCAGACATTTAGATTGCAAAAGAAAATTATCCAAATAATGAAAAAATCCCATCCACGTGATCCCTGCAAGCCTCTTTTCATCGAGCTTGGAATCCTACCATTGCCTTGCCTATTTATTTACGAATCTTTTGTATTTGTCAAAACTGACTTACTTAACGGTGGAAACATATTTTCATGTAATACTGATATTTATAGTTACAACACTCGACGTAGAAATCATGTTCATCAAGTGTCAGTATCAACAGCTCACTACAAGAAATCCACATACACTACATTTGCAACGCATTGCCAGACGAAATTAAACAATTAAAATTGGTACACAAATTTAAGTTAAAAGTAAAAATTTTTCTGCTGCAAAACTGTGTCTATACAATTAGAGACTATACTTATCGTCAAAAAGAAAAATAATGTGTACTTTAACAAAACGATATAGTGTAATGAAAAAGTTTACAATTGCATTGTATAATTTCAAAAAAGACTTAATGCCTGTGACAAGTAATGTACTTCAGCGTCCGGGTCAATGACACACATCTCGATCGGGTTTTTCTTCAGTTACCCTGATCCATGGGGCAAATGCTGTGATGGTCCCTTGATTTGCTTCTGGACGTAAATGTAGCTTCACTATGCGTACGTTTTGTTGAGCTTTCTAATCTGTTAAATAATACAGAAGAATCAAATCTGTTCGTTCGTTTACCGTTACAAATAAGTTTTCTATAATTTCGGCAACGAAAATATCGTTAATCTCTCGCTTTTTTAAATTTATTATTATTATTATTATTATTATTATTATTATTATTATTATTATTATTATTACTATTATTATTATTACTATTATTTTTTCATCTTTCAACTATTAATAGTTAAATTGTTGGGAAGGGATTCTGAAACTCAAGAAAGCGTGCGCAGGTGATTTTCTCCCCCATATGTCACATACAGTCTTTGACTGTTTTTGACTTAATAAATAAATAAAACAGTTTCGATCCCTTAGGCATTGTATCACCCCAATCTTCCGTTGGACAAGATAGTATTTCAAGACATAAATTACAAGATTAAAATTATACTTCCCCAACTAACAGATGCGGCAACCATCAAGTTGTGCAAAAACCAAAATGCTTTTGGAGCATGTAATTATGTTAGGATTGTTACCGTTTCTCACTACTGTGCTTGCGCCAAGACCTGAGTAGCCACTTCACCACTGCCCTATCGGTCAACTCGAGCTACGCGCTGCCGTCCATTTGCGACAAAGGTAGTGACATTATTAAAACGCACAGTTAGTTCAATACATCACTACACAGATTGTATAACGGTTTGCACGTGAAGTACATATTACGTGTAAAACACGTTTCCTTTGTTTCTCTTCGTGTCGCAGAGATTCAAGGATTAACTCCAATGATTTCATGTTCCGTTTGTTACATCTGCATCCAATCTTTCCATTTCATATTGTCGCACCCCCCCCCCTCCGAGCGCAAGGTTGGTGGCATCAAGGCATCTAACCTAGGACAGGTTGGCAGCCCTTTGAGCGGTGGAGCGGAGAGCTTCCGTTCCGCCAGCTGTTAAACACGCAAAGACTCTCAATAGTCGAACGGGCACATGCGTTCACCTTTTAAATAACTACTCAGCGTAATTCGTCGCAATCATCACAATGAGTGGTAATCAGCTTATAACAATCTCCGGTGTAGCAGATAATGCAATGTTATTTATATTTTAATATGTCTTTTCAGTCACCATTCAAGATAAGTTATTTATTTAAAGCGCTTCCTAGTGAACATCCACGTTGAGCCACAGCGTTGCTGTTTTCACGAGGACAAACATCGTCAATTCTTCATTGAAACTGAAGAGATATTGTGCTTTCTGTGAGATAATGTATGTGTCATCAGTGCTACATTAATGTATGATACGGACAATCGTAACAGTTTCAAGTTTATTTGCAACTGCCCACTAACTGGGAGTTGTACGGTTAAACTGTCTGCAATCCGTTTCCTTCATAGACAATTTTCCATCCTACCCCATTTCTGCGACATGAATAAGCATTACTGGTCAATATAACTAAGCAAACATCGGTTATCTGGTTCTTCAGGTACTCCTCCAAAGGATTCCAGAGAATTCCGACATGATGTTCAGTTAACAGTTTCAGTTTTGTATAAAGCATAATTTCAAAAATTTGTTAAAAATTCATTTAACCCTCGTTTCTAATTATTTTTATTCACCTGTCAAATTTTATTAGAGATTAACCTTCGAGAAGATACAAGCTTTATCTTCTAATTCGTAATTGTGAGCATGTTAATTTCCCAGGTTTTCAAAGTGTTTGAAGAATTTGGAAGGTTTTGCAAATGAATTCAAAATCCGTCTTAAATACTTTATACTTGCAGAAGCTGTTACGTGTAAATTAGAATTTTAAATATAAAAGAAAGTGTTATAGTGAGATTATACAGATTTTAAAAATTAACTTGAAGATTTTTTTGTGTTTTTTTTTTGGGGGGGGGTCAAAAACATCTTTCGTGAGCAAAGTGGGATTCAGGCGTAAAATGTTTTGACAATTTCCTTGCTTCCATCTAAGATGCGTTTAGCAGGTTTTGCACATAGACAACTCATTTAATGGATCCGTTTTTTTACTCAGACGTTTCCTTTCCTCGTATAATTTTTTTAATTATAAAAGGTATATTATGTTTGTATTGAAATTCGAATCATAGATAAAATTGCAACAGGTTTTCTTATTCCCATCAAGTTTTTTGTTCAGTTTTCTTTACTTATTAAACATTAAACGACCTTTATTTTCTCAACTTGTATGCTTTGAACATACTTTATTTCTCCCAATACTTGTTCATAGCAATTCCCTACAAATTGTATTTGCTTCAAAGCAGGTCACCTTTGACAGTTTGAGTAACCTAGTAAATGCTCTGCTTCTCCAGAAGATTGTATATTTGCATCCACAGAGACGAAGTACATTTAGAGCAGGCAAGTGGACTCCTGGACAGGCATCCTAAATCTCCAATTAATCCACTGGTCGTTGCCACGGAGGTGCAACACTGTCAAAGAAAGAAATCCGGCCCAGAGGACCACATGTTCCTATAGAGACGAATGACTTAAAATAAATTACAATTCACATATCATTTAGTCGAAAAGTATTACACATTGAAATTAAAAGAATGTGTGGTTAAAATTTCGTCTAGCGCATTGTGTGAACTGTCAGGAGAGAGAGTTTGGGTTCTAGTAGATTATGTGCCTCACTTATTTTTTCATACGGCATGAAGTGCTTAGGACTTACCCGTTAATGTGGATGAGTCGGGCGTGGATGTCTGCTGCTCAGCCGGGTCGATTGCGTGAATGCAGGCCTCCAACACAGTTCAGCGGTTACGCGGCGGGTATGTGGCCCTTAACTGAACCAATGAACAGGACAAGAATTCACTCTCGACGGAATGACATAGGAAGCAGAAGCATGTAGGCAACGGCTCACAAGGGCAGCTTGCGCAGATGAATGAGTAGACGAATGCCATACCAACCGCACCAACATGCAGTTCACATTCCCAAGGCAGATACATTGCGATTGCCGTACGCTATAGAAAGTAGAAGTGCAAGGGTGTGCAGATGATGTGAAGTTTATCGAAATAGTAACGAAAATATATTGTTATAAAGAAATAAAAATATATATTTATTTGGGTACAGTTGCCTGATTGGCAGGTGGTAACCATACGCATACAGATAAACACATACCCACAAGTCGTACAGACTACTGATATACAGATTAACACTCAAATCACTCAAATCTGATTCATCAGTGTATACGTGTGTGTGTTTATATATATATATATATATATATATATATATATATATATATATATATATATATATATATGCAACGGGAGGATTAATATAGATAATAGCAGTTTAAATTAATAGCATTTCAATTTTGCAAATTTATCTGCTATTTATAATGAAAATTTAAATGTAACTATTAATTGTAATTTAATTTGGTATCTTATTTTGTATTTATTTGTAATTTATTTATATTTTTCTGTACCTTGTAGACTGACGATGATGGCAAAGCCGCCAAAAGCCGACTATCTGAATAAAAATACTATGTTGACGAAGACCTCTTTTATTTCTTCGCAAAAGAACGTCAACATCACCGAATCAGAATTCCCATAACTGTAGTGTAAGCCAGTGTCATAGTATCAAAGGTCTCCACGAAATTATAACTTTTCACTATAGATATGAAAAGAGGTAATTAGATTCATTTAATTTATGAGGCGAAGTTGTATAGCGTTTGAAATACGTTGCAAGTTGAAAGGAAGAGTGCGTGCATGTATAAGCAAATGGGAGAGTAGAAACTTACATTTGTATGTTCTGTTCTTTCAGTTTTTTTATTGTATAGTATAGAGTACTTACTCAATGTGCAAGTACGTACGAGGCAGTGAGCTACGTCTCTACATATTCATCACGCGAGGGCTGGCGTGTTCGAGATAACGGCAAGCTGGAAGCTCAAGGACGGATTTGAGGAAGGCTGTGGGTTCTGCAGTAAATTGAATATTTCAGATTTCTTCTCCCGCTGTTGGGTTAGTTTTTCAAGTAAGAAGGTTCCGATGTGAAAAACAGAACTCTCGCCAAAAATCTTCATATAGTAAATTTTTTATCAAGATACGACATTGCTTCGCAAATCGAAATTAAAAGCAGTGAGAATCAAACTTTCTTTAAAACTGAAGAGTATTAAATTATTAATGCTGGATCAAAAGAAAGCATTTAATTCACAAGTATGTAATTAAATTGTGAACAGAATAAGCGTAAGGGTAGAAAAACAATCTCTCCTTAAACTAAAGGTGTTATTCAAATTCAGAATTTGTGGAAGTGGAAAGGAGTATAACATTATGTTTGAAACTGAACTCAGTGTGTAAACTAGTCATTTTTTAGTGCAGAGAAATTGAATTAATATGATGGATAATTAATACAAGCAGTTATGCAACACAAAAGAGATTGTTGCAACGGGAAATGTGGCAATCTGTTGTAAAGTAAGGTACATGTCCAGTTACCTCTATCTCAATTTAAATGACAGGTATTGTAAGAGTTGCCGTTCTCCCCAATATTATTCCAGTTTTCTCTTTACTTTTATTAAATTCTCTAGCGTGCACACGTGTCTAATAAATAGCGCATGCAATTGGTCATTGTACAATGATCGGACGTCTGAGATAACGTTTTGAACATCAAAAATAAAGTGTGCAGTATCAATACAATAATAATTCATTTCTCAATTTCTGATCTGAGGATCGTTTACACGGGAAGCAGCATCAAAATTCAATTGACGCAGATCCATCCTCGCTTTGGTTTCTAATTTGAATACGCGTCGGCTAACATTCTATTCCGCATTTCTAGCGTCTCATCAATTTGTGTTATTGGTTTACGCTAATGCTCATTCCCTAAACGAAAAACGTTTTCACCAGATTTATCATCTAATTCGGCGTTGAGTTCATCATCAGAATTCCCCCTTTTCAAATCTACAGCAACTTCGAATTTCTGCGTCAACGCCTCTGTGCGTTGGTTTGCAAATTAGAACGCTTCATTACACGCCTTAATTTGCCTTTGTAACTGGTTCTCCAACTGCTCTAATCTAACATAAAATCGTTTCCCGTGTTCTGATCTCTGCATTTTAGTTTCTTCAAATTCCCCGAGAATCTTTATTTCCTGCTTCTCCAATTTTGCCATCAAAGTTGAATTTTGTACATTCAAAAGTGCATTTAATGTGGCATAAAATTCTGAGTTTTGTTCATTAAACTTAAAATTGCAGTCTATACATCAAATCGAATACTGTTTTCTGAAAGTTCAATACTTTTATTTACTTCAATTTTCTTATATCTTGTTCCGTTTTATATAGAAAAATTGTTTCACGAGAACTTCTCTTTACGGTATATTAATGACTAGACACTTTAGCCTCCGTTATAAATGAAAATTTACGTCCATCATTTTTAATAATTGTAATGGTTTTCTATAAGCTACTCTGCACTTCTGGTGACTTATCGGTTTTCTAGTTCCTTCTCTGTGATTTTCCTTGCGCTTTAATATTCATTGAATTAGTAAGAGCTAAAGTATTAGATGATGTTGAAATTACTATTCCTCCTGCTTCACTTTTTGGTCGTTTTGTGCACAGAGATTCTAGATTCAAACAATTTTCCAACCGGCCAGGTTTCTTTTCAAAATAGTGAAACAACGATACAAAAATCAAGACAAAACTCAATATAATTATTACAATTTTAATGTATTTCCCAAAAATTAATCCATTTTCCTTTGCGCTTACTCCATAAGACGAAAAAGTTATCTAATCGTGCACCAGAAAACGGTGAAATTTGGGCAGAAAAAGCGGTTGGGCCCTGGTTACGAAAACTTGGATGTTCCTATATATAGTAAATTATTTCTTCTAACACGAGATGTAACCAGAATCAATATATTCCCGGTTCTTGATACCGAAAAATCGATCGACGACTGAACGTCTGACTGTCCGTCCATCTGCCTGTCCGTCCGTGGTCAACACTTAAACCGTTCAGACGATTTGTCCAAAACTGATATTCTTCAGTCGAACTGAACGAAGGCAGAGACTTTGGGAGTTTCGTGCGGACATTTTGATTCTGCGGGTACTACATTCTACGGGTTGCATGAAGCCTCGAAAACATTTTGAAATTTTTTAAAAAAAATGGCACTATATTATGTTATTAAACTTGGTCCTCGGATGGCGTAGAGGGCGCACAAGGGAGTGACCCGTCTTCCCACAACTGTAATATTAAAGATAGAGATTTTTTAATGAAATTTGATCCTTAAAGACATATTTTGAAGTACGGTCATGTCAATTTTTCGAAAATATGAGTCATTTTCGGGTAATTTTGAGCAAAATATAGGCAATTTTATTTTTTTAAAACAATTTTTTCTCTAAAACGGGACAAAGTTTCTACTTTAAGCTTTCTCCTCGTATGTATCAATAGACGGTAAATATATGGTTCAAGACCCATTTTCGGGAAAATTACAAAAAACTGAAATTTCAAAACTATATAATTGAAGTTCGGAATTTATTTTTCTTAGCCGAAATCTATTCCAACATATTATCTCATTAAAAGATGTACACATTTTTGTAAAATACGATCGTTTTTGACGTAATGTGGGCTTGAAATTAATGGAATTTATAAAATAATATTTAATCCAAAAATTCGAAACTTTATATTATTTTTTTTTTCATAGATAGCATGAGTGCTTAAATAAAAGAATGGCAAGAGTGTAATTTTCGCCAAACGCTTTAAATTTTCGAAAATTACAAATTTAGAGAAAGTATGCGCTGTTGTATCACTAGTTACGTAAATTGTAATTTCAGGTAATGTACTTTTTGTTTTAAATCACCACTATTATCTGGTTCACAATTTGTTCTTCCGTTATATTTTTCGGTCAATAAAATCTAATTTGTCTATATCGTTTTTTTGGACAGGTCGTGTTATATAAGAGTTCAATTACTTAAGAAGAATAGGTTTTGAACTGGTACCCGCAAGAAAAACACACATGGAGCATGGCAGCCCATTTGTTGACTCTTACACCCCCTTGCTGCTCATTCTGGTGCAGAAAATAACAAAAAGTAGCTAGAAAGACAGATGAATCATATTGTTGAGTCAGTTCTAAATAAGAAGAAAGAAAAATCAGAGTTTGATAACACATGGCACATAATTAATATGCCGTCTTACAAACAAATGAGACAACAATTTATGAATATTTAGATCCTATTTTTTGTTATTTGCGTTATTTACTTTTTCCTAAAACCTTAATTACTTTGTTTTTCCCAGTAAAATTATAGTAAATGTCTAAACCTGAAGTTTCCATTGCTATGTCGCTATTATTCATACTGATTGAGTTCCCATCTAACCTGTTGTGCAGCGTCAAGTCTTGAATTATTGTGCATTTCTCTCTATTGGCTGCAGACTCTATTATTCTGAATGAACACTAACAGCCATTACACTATAAATTAAATAATTATAAGAAAATATTAAAGAAGAATTCTAATACAATTATACTAACTTGTAGTTATTTAAAATAAAATGTCGGAGATTTAGTAGTACACTACGATATGTTATGAGAAAAAATAATTTTGAAATTTTTGAAGATTTTTTGATAGGTAGTAATAAAAAGTACGGTCATACTAAAAAATGACTGAACGAGAGAGTGACAAAGAAAGCAAACTTCAAGCTACGAATATAGCGTCATATAAGACAAGAGTGCTTACTGAAAGATTTGTTTGTTTGTTTTGTTTTTTCAACGAAGAGTAAAATTACAATTTTCTGAATCTCAGCCGCTCACCTGAAACTCCATAATATGAGAGTTGTTGAAATTATTGACAAATGCATAAATTGTTTTCATTATAAATAAATTGGTTTAACTGCCCCTGTGCAAAAGAACTTCTAATATTCATTGTGATTGCGAATAAAATTTGATCGGAGATTAAACAATGATAAACCAACACAATAATGTGCGACATATACACACAATCTACTTTCAGGGCAAACCCAGCAGGATTCCGAACTTACGTCCGCGAACACACCCACCCCCATCCACACACGTGCGCACATCCATTTTGTCGCCTGTGTGCGCCCTCACACGCATACATACTCCCGTATTTCAATCCAATATATTACATTGTTTGTAGCTTTCGTTGTGTTTGCTCTTTCTCGTCCTTTCAGTGTATTTTAAGCCTTTTTATGGCGCCTCTCCAACGGAATATGCAAGGCACAAAGCTGTAGACGCGCTGCGCCGAGCGCGCGTGTGCCTGGCAGGGTGGGGCGTGGCGGGGAGGGAGGGGCGGGGGCGGGGCCGGGGGCGACGGGGCGCGGGGCGCGTCGATTGACATGCCGGTGCGCATCGCGTCCGCGCACCGAGACGGCGGGCCGGCGCTGCAGAGTCCCCTCCGGGCGGGGCGGGGTGGTGTGAGGCGGGCCGGGGCGGGGCGGGGCGGGGCGGGGCGGGGCGGGCGGGGTGGGGCGGGCGGGGCGGGGCGGGCGGGGCGGCGGGCGGGGCGGGGCGGGGCGGGGCCGGCGGGCGGGGCGCGGGGCGGGCGGGGCGGGGCGGGGCGGGCGGGGCGGGGCGGGCGGGGCGGGGCGGGCGGGGCGGGCGGGGCGGGCGGGGCGGTGCCGGGCGGGGCGGTGCCGGGCGGGGCGGTGCCGGGCGGGGCGGGTTTCGGGGCGGGAGCCCGAGCGAGCAGAGGGCCGGGCGAGGGAGCAGGCGAGAGCAGCGTGGGCCGCGGGCGGTTCGGCCTGTTTGCTGACGCAGAAAATGGAGCCGCCGTGGGTGACGCGGGTGGCTGTTTGCGGCAGTTGGCGGGGGCGGCACCTGCACAGAGTACACCGCCCCTGCCCTCCCCCAGCCGGCCCGCGGCAGCGACGCGCGTGGCAGGCGGCAGCTCATTCAGAGCAAGGGATTGGGCGGCGCCGCCGACCACTTTGTTCGAGCTGTTAATTCTTTTGCAGCGTCTCTCGCCGGAAACTTAATGGAATCGACCCTCCACGCTCTATTGGAGCGTTTGTGTTTTTAGCAGCCAGATGGGAATCATAAAGCTTGCATTTACCCTTGTACGTTCCGTTTTAAAGTCGATTGGAAACCAAATTACGAACATATGAAAATCCATCAGGGAGACAATACCATTGCAAAAATAACAATATTCATTATTTTGTACGTTTAACAGTTTTAATCAAGTACTTGTTGCTTTTGTCACATGTCCTTTTCTATTTGCTTTATCTTTTCGTTCGAGTATTGTATAACATTATTAGGAGTGATGATGACGTTTTATTTTACTTCATAACTGAAATCGTGTGCCCTCAAAATATAGCGAGAAGATACTGACATCTGCTCTCCTGCTGTATTCGTTGTATCGGAGATCGTTGCAATGAATATTTTCTTTCCGCTCGTAACCTTTGCATTTTGCTGTGATCCCGCTTTTCTCCTATGCGTCGCTCATGTCACCCGTACTCCAAGTCGAATTTGTATCCTGCAGTCTTAACCCGTATTCAAGCCGTAATAATTATTTATTTTTTAAAATATTTTTATTGGGCTTTTGAAGCAAGTGCAGTTCTAGTGCAATTACTTGAGTTTTTTCTATTTGTAACTAAGGGGAATTCATTCATGGGTTTAATTATAAGTGTAAACCAACGGCGTAAAAATGCTGCTGAACAACTCTACCCAAAATGATTTTCCAAAGCGTTGCACGCGTGCAGGTCAAGAACAACAAGTTAATTCAGTCAAACCTCAAATGGAACGTCCATTGAAATGAAGTCATTATGCTATGCGTACAAAATTCTTTGAAATTCATGCAGCCTTATACAACTCGTTTATATTTATTCAACGTTCATTCCAGCCTAATATATTGCATAACTCTATATGAAATACATCCTATACGTCTCAGACTTTTAGTCTGAGTCCTAAGTTTGATTTATGCAGAAGTAAAACCTTTTCTTCTGCATAATTGTTTCTATATAATTAGAGACTCTACCGAGCAACAAGAAATAATATTAATTTAAACAATGATACTTAATGTACTAATTACTATTTGGACTGTAAAATACTAAAAAAATTGAAACAAGTATTGTACCTTAGCTTGTAGGTTAATGACCCAATCTCGATCGTTTTGTTGTGTTTATTTTCGACATGGAATCGTGCAACTAATAATTACGAAGTAATAATACGAATGGTTACCTACATATGATAGTTATGTATAATAATAGGTGTAAGATGTTATACATTCTATCCAGTACGTTTTATATATATTTAAAGGAATGACAATAAATGTATGTAGTAAAATAACCACAGGTTTTCCTGCTTTCTCCTATCAACACCAAGAAGTACCCTAAGAAACGCGCGCGATCTTTCCTTCTTTTTCCTTTTCTTATCTTCATCCCTTATAACACACACTTACACAAACATGCACAACACTGCCGCACATGACAGATCGGGAGCTTAGAGCTTGTCCCGGCTAGGGTGTTGCCACGCTGATGGGAGATACCTGGTTGGCGAAAACCCCGCTAGCCGACGGTAGGTAGGTGCCGCATCTCACCATCAAGCGGAGGAAGATCACCGCCACCTACCGAGACAAAAGGCACTAATGATCTTAGCAGTTGACGCGCCCAGAATCACCAATCAATCAATCAATGAATCAAATTGGGACCCCGTCAGGATTCTCAGAAACTAAATACTATAGAAATTTTTACTTGCTGGTCTGCTTCAGCGTGTGCCAGAGCGTTACCCTTAAGCACGTGCTAATCAGAAGGCACTTACCTTACACTTACTGAACATGGTTAATGAATGTGTCGTGTGACTGGATTACAATAGTAATCCATGCAACCACTGAAGGGTTAAATGTGGAACGCAAGCGATAAATTGTTGAATGAAATTCCTTTATGCTGCACGTGGTGTGTTCACTCTACCACGCAGTCGTAAATATACCACATATTGCGCCGAAATTGATGAAAACGCTATGCACAATCAATATAACAAATTTTTGTAGAAAACGCCTTTTGCACGCGTTTTGTCAACCTCCCTCTTGAGATGGCGTTTGATTCGCTGAAGAAAAGGTAGACACATTCTTCAACGTTTTTCAAGTGCAGCTCTCTTGCGGACCGCTGTTCCTCCGGTCCTTCCTCGCGCATGGTCAGGCCACGGCACGTTCGCAATGAACGCGCCTGGGCAGTGATCCATCGTAGACACTGCACCTCAAGTGCACTCTTCCATCGTCGGAACTTCTCCATGAATAAATCATATTAGAATAGATGATCGGTCACAATACTCATCTACTCATAATACACACTAAAATCCACTGAATTTCTGCTCTGAATCTGTTTAAACGATGGACATCATTTCCAAATTTTACCGAGAGTTGATCATTAATAAATGTTCTCCAATAGATGTCTTGTATTGAATGCTGAAAAATTTGTTGAGAAACCTAAAAAATAATTGCTGTATGTACCAGGCCAAATGTGGAAATTTAATAATTTTACCTTGGTGCAAACTTGCTAGTTTTCACAACAGAAAATGGTGTTTGTCAATCCTGAGGACACACTTTAATGTGTAATTAAAATAAAAATTTATAATCTTATGCCGCAGTGTCTTCTAAATTTCTTGCTATAAAATAAAAAAATAGAATTTAGTTATGATTGAGATTCAAGTTAACATTTTGAAATCTGGCTCCAATGACGATGAGTAATTATGACGATATGACTTTCATTGTCAGCGCACAATAATGGGACCGCTCTATAGAGCACAAGACTGTGTACAGCCCAAACGACAAGAAGTCTGTAATAACACAATGTTGCCAAACTAGTCAAATTCAAATGTCTCTAGCTCTAACGGATGCTGTATAGAGAAAAACGCTCATTGTTCAAACTTAGCAATAAAACACATTTTCATCGTGTGATTGTGTGTGTTTGTGAGAGTGTGTGTATGTGTGTGTCTGTGTAGGTGTATGCGTATGTGAGCGTGTGTGCACGGGCGGATGCCTGTGATGATTGGTATGCAGGAAGGGTTATTAATTTTTCCCCTTTAAAAAACGTCTCCGAGTCCTTTCGGCCAGCGTTGGCCTGGTAGGGGCGTGTCCGTACTGTGATTGCTCGCCTGTCCCCGGTCTGAATTCTAGGCGCTGGCGTCCCCTCTACCGCCCTACGCCACCATGCCCTACGCCACACCGCCCTACCCTGCCCTACCTCGCCTCGTCGCGCCCGGCCCCGCCCGGCCCCGCCCGGCCCCGCCCGGCCCCGCCCGATCCCGCCCGACCCCGCCCGGCCCCGCCCGATCCCGCCCGACCCCGCCCGGCCCCGCCCGGCCCCGCCCGGCCCCGCCCGGCCCCGCCCGGCCCCGCCCGGCCCCGCCCGGCCCCGCCCGGCCCCGCCCGGCCCCGCCCTTGGTGTCCCGCCTGGGGCAGGCCGAGCGGGGCAGGCCGAGCGGGGCCGCGACAGGCCCAGCCGAGCCACGCCGCGCTGCGCCCTTGTTTCGTCCATGCTATTTGGTCTCATTGGCAACTTCATATCCCTGGAGCGGCCGCCATTCAGCCGTGAAGTGCAGGCGGTGCGGAGAGCGCGTCGGAACGCTGCGGGAGAGTGCGGAGGGGAGAGGAAGCGGCGCGGCGAGGAGCGGAGGTGGGCGCGCGTTAATCAGCATAAAAGGCGCGCATCCAATAAATCGCGCGTTCAACGGCGCGTAGCAGTGCTCATCCGGACCCCCCGCCACCCCTCGCCACCTGACCATGTCATCGCGCTTTCCCTGCTTGCTTCGGAGGAAATCGTATTGAAAGAAGCGGTCCCCTACCTCCCACCCTGTGTTGAAGCGACTAAAAGGCCGAGTGTCCTCCCATGTAGTATACCCGCACGTTTTCTTGAGCTCTCATTTTGCTAGATGCGAGAGGAGTGGGGGTTTTGTATATTTTGTCGATAGGACTATTATATTAAATTGTAGCTCGTTTTTTGATAGAAAATATTTGCTATTAGCTGAGAGCAAACAATTCAGGTCATCAGAAGTTGTCAACAAAGCATGTTACTATAACTTATTCTCAATTCAACGAATGTTAGCAAAGGAGTGGGGGTAGGCATGTAGGGGCTCAAGAAATCGTCCGCGCACAATAGCTGTGGCGACATTTCTATCGTGACAGGTTTCTTGAAATATACACGCGTGATTTTTTCTGAATCGAAAATTGTACGATCATGCTCACTAGTTATGCTCAACAATCAATACACATCAATCACCTTTTTGTTCGGAATTTTTTTTAGTGAAACCTTACTAGAATGTGCATATTAGCAAGAATTAAGTATTGCGCAGTAAAACAATTAGTGGTTTGATACTATAAATTTAGAAGCACTAGTTGACGCGCGAATATCATTGTGTTCTTCAAGACGTTGAAGTAACTTGGCGGATGTGTAATTCTAAGTCGGTACAAGTTCATCTTGCCTTCCAACCGAAGCATCACGAATATTAACACCGATTTTACAGACCTTTAAATTGTTAAACAAGCTTTTTTTTCTTTTGAAAATCCGTTGTTTCAGTTTTATGTAATATGTCAGCTGTACTGTAAAAAACTTTTATATAACTGCGCATAGAAACAGTGTATAGTATTGCTTGACGTCATTAAAAAGCTTCGCTGGATTCTGGTAGGTCAGAATCGATGTATGAAGGCAAGAAAAATCAGACTCGGAAACTACATGACAAAGCATTTTTGATCCCCATTTCAGGAAAACAATTAGAGTCGAAAACAACTAGAAACTTCCTAGAGAATGTTGTTTTATAAAATACTGATAGAGAACGAAACGATCCGGCCACAGTAGCCTGTCTCTTACTCCAGTATTTTTCGAGAATTACCTCCGATCTCACTGTGGATTTACAGCCACAGAATTCAACATCAGACGTTTCTACAGAAATTTTAGACATGACTTCTTCCTAAGAAGTTTACAAAGTAATCTATAATTTAAAAGGTAAATATTTGTTTGCTTTTGATGAATTTCCTGGTGGTTTGATAAAAACTTGGGTGTCTGCCATTATACCGCCATTGCCTCTTAAATATAAGATACATACATTCTTATGTGTATATACATTCTTATGCACCGAAAAGTTTCCAGATATTTTCTAAATATTAAGCCGCTCTTCAAAAATGTCAACAAAATGACATTCAAAATTATCGGCCAGTTTATCTTGTGTTACTTTTTCAAAAATATTAGAGAGCCTTTTTTCGTACAAATGGAAATGTAAGTCTACGAAACAGACAATGTTTCTTTTTATAAAGATATTGATTCATCCATGGGTCAAAACGAAGCACCTAATGGATTATTTTTAGATCTTTCAAAAGCTTTTGACGTCATTGATCATGATATTTTGCTTTCAAAATTACCTTCGTAAGGAATTCCTGGTATTACTGTAGATTTGTTATGTTTGTATCTTATAGAACGATCTCATATAGTAGAAATACCTTACTGTAATGAAGGGACATTATATACAAACATTTTGGATTAATTGCCAATTGCACATGTGGGGCTAATGACCTCAGTAGTTGACGAGCCCGGAATCACTAATCAATAAATCAGTCGATCGTTCCAACATTTAGAATGAAGAAAATTTACAATTTCATTAATTCATTTTTTCGATCATTGATTCTTTTGCTCATTTATGAGTTTAAATAAACAATTACAACACTTCTGATAAGTGCAAATCGAATAAAACAGTCAGAAGTGTGAGAATGAAGGGGAAAATCAGAGAAAATACGCCCGCTCCATTTACTTTTGTTGTCGACTTCACCTGTTCGCCGCCTGAGCGCGAGGTCCAGTTGCTCACTCTTCATTAAGCGACTGCGGCCGCCGCGCACCACGCACGCCCCTTCCCCCCCCCCCACCTGCACCTCCCGCCCGAACCCCCGCAGATCGCGCTCTCCCGCCGTCGTGCCGATGTCTGCCTTGCCGCCCCCCCTTCCGCCCGCCCGCTGCACCCCACCGCGCCACTCCCTGTCCGGCCATGCTCTGCCCCGTCGCTCGCGTCGCCTCTGCTTTGTCGAACCACGCACGCGCCGCTAACGCTAAATTATCGTGTCCGTTACGGCGGTGAATTTCCATCTGAGCAATTTACAAGTTTTATTACGTTGCGCCGCGTCCTGGAGGCGGCCGTCCCCGCCCTGCCACACGCACGCCTGCACGACCAGCTCCTGCCGCCCCGCCCCCGTACCACTTCAGCCACCCGTGCCCTCTTCTGCTCCTCCCTAAAGCGAAGGCGGTTCGGTATTTTCGGCTCATGAATAGAAATGGACGGCTTTTGTATAAAATGTTGTAACCGTTCTTTAAACAGTTCCTGCTTACTTCCGCATGTGCTGTACTCACGCGGAATAGTTTGTTATGCTGGGTGCAGTTATACAGAGTTGATGCATTTATGCTGTTGGCCCGAAAGCGCGTCTTTAAGTTTCACCGTGAATCTTAATTTGGAATGACGCCATTACAATTTGACGTATTAGTAGACGGGCCAACAATACATAATCGTTCCTTATTGTATGAACGGACCCCACTGAGTGGTGGAAGATTTTGCCCTCAAGGGATGCACTTGGCCTTAAAAATAAAAAATAATAAATAGCATAACTGTTCCAGAGCCTGGTGCCGAGGATTATAATCTGGGCAGCTACTGCGACATCAAAGGAGGCGGCATCCACTTGCGTCGCTAATACACATTTGCATAGAACCGTCCCGATTTCTTCCTGTCTATTACAATTATTTCATTGAACAAGAAGTCTTCAGAAGCTTGAAAGATTGGCTAGTGCACTTGGCAAGGAACTTTGAATAACAACACTCCTTTTTTTTGCAACTTTGGTGCATTTCAAAAGTCACCATTTAACTATAACCTATTTAAAACGTTTCACGTATGCTAATATTGTGTTTCTTGAACGCACTAGTATGGTAATTCATATGATCTTGATTATAAACTAAACAGAGCACTAGTATGTTAATGTCTTCATTGTAATACTATTACCAACAAAGAAAGAAGTGTTTGAAGCAAAGAGTTAACTTTATCATATCTAAGACAATGGCGTAAAATTCACTGTCGGTTTTTAAACATTTCACAGGATTATAAATGCCGTATTTGTCAGGATCATATTGTGTCGCGTCTCGGGTTTTCAGTTTGCTATTGGCTTCTGGTCCCGATGACTCAAGCATGTAAAATGAAAATGGTCGATTCGTGACGTCCGGGTTCACACTGGTTGTCGTGAGAATAAATACAGCTAAAGGAATTTTAGACTGTGACCAGGGTCTTTTTTTTCGATTTGGAAACGAAAGAAATATTCTAATACCAGTTTGATCTTTCAATATAAGATATATTCTTTCTCAATAAATAAAAAGATCAAAAAATGACAGTAATTACCCCTCACTAACTTTCAATGACATAGAATTGAAACAGTGTATAAAAGTCAATCAAAATTACTGAAAAAGAAATACAATACCAACACAAAAAATCAAAATCACATGCACAAGGAAAATGTTCACACTCAGAAAATAACACAAATATTCAGTACTTGCAAAATCACCGTAAGAAAAAAATCACCGTAAGACGCTGCATTTTGGTCTTCTCAACCTGAGATGTGAGTTTTCTCATCGTCACACAGCAACATATACTGAGACATTGCAAGGAAAACGCACATTATAATCGTGCCCGACCGGAGGTCGCACTCGAGGCCGCGTTATGGAAATCAAGCACCCTGACCAATGAACTAAACCGCGAGGGCAAAGCAAACCTACGTAAACGAAGAAAACCTAATGTACATATTTACAATTGTTGTTAGTTTATATTGCATAATTAATTCCTTGAATATTTAATCTTGGTTAATTACTTGTTTGAATTCATCCTCTAAATGATCATTTACGTTCACAGCTTCTAAATAAATTGTAGTTTGTTTGTAAAGAATGTTTTATAGTTCATGTAATTACGTAAGTAATCAATCATTGAATTTTCAGTTCGTTATTTTTCTACTCAAGATTTCTTTACAAAATATATTTATAGGAATTCCTATCATTTATAGAATCTGACTTCAGCTAAAGTCGTCTACGATACTCTGTAAGCTCACTGGCGTTATGACCTTGACTATCCGTCGCAGCGCTAGTTATAAAATGTAAAGATATCTTTGATAAAACTTCGATTCGAAACACTGTTCGAAATTCTACCCGTTTGTCTAATACAGAAAGAACATACAAATGCAGCTTATTACAGGCGATTCATTGCCTCACGTATCCGTCCATCTTTGTAACTTCTGCAGCGGCTTATCGGAATGGTCGAATACGATGAACAGCCATCACCAATAAACCGTGGTTTGTCACGAATCATCAGCTTCACAAAGAACTCAACTTAACTCAACATTGAACATCACATCACATACTTAGCCACCAACTTTTATTATTATTTACCTCAAATCGCCTCCCTTGCAACCTTTAGACTCGCTAAAAACCCGAACCATACCAGAATAAAAAAACAGATACCCCTACAATATATTCCTCAAAACCTTCTCCGAATTTGAACCAGAATAGAGGACCCAATAGGGCATCCTCAACCTTATGTTAGATTTAAGTCTTAGAAAGAGGTTTTAAATATAAGTTAGTAAGTAAGTCTATCAAACGTATGTAAAGATTATACTACAACTGACCTATGTACATCCATCAAAATCAAGAAAAAAATAAAAAAAACGATGAACAGGGTTGGCGCTCAAGATCCGAGGCTCGTGCGTTGAGTTCAGACGCGTCGGGGCCTTCGCTCGTCCGTTTTGTCGTTCAATGTCGCCTAAATCCATTCAACATTGTGTCGACTGAATAACTTGAGAACGGAATCCAAGAAATTGGTGAGATGAGCTGTGGTACGATATTTTGAAATTGAGGGTTGGAAGGAAAAACGTAAGAAGTAAGAAGCAATGAGAAAAAATACCCTTCGTATTAGTTTCTTAATTAATCCTTCTATTTCAGTGCATTTAAGATACACGTCATAGTATTTATGGTAAAATGCAGCAATACATTTATTCCTCTTGAATTCATTGTAATATAATTCATTTTTCCTTTGATTTAAAATCGTTAAAATTTGCATATTCAAAGTAGAGTTGCCTCCGGTGAGAGCTTCTGTTTGACGTAACTTTAACGTTCTTCAATAAAACACTTTTTTAGTAGATCCTTCCTCAACGAAGTCTACTGCCACAATGGTCGAGAATTAAAAATTCCACCGTTAATTCATAGGTTCTGTCTAGAAATTCTCTGATTGGTGGATCCGGTCGGCGTACAATTTTCTAGTCGGAATTGTCTTTGTAGATCCCTCTGTGCGTCACTTAATAAATTAGTTCAATATGTCAGCGCATAGCCGCAGGACCTTGACGTTTCGCAAGCGACGTAATGTAAACGCGGCAGGTCGCGTTACAATTGAAAGAACCGATCGCGTGAGGTCAGAGTCAGGTACACAGTCAGAGTCAGGTATACAGTCAGAATCAGGTACACAGTCAGAGTCAGGTGCTGACGGTAGTCAGAATACATGTCAGCACATATTGTCTGTAGTTATCCCCACTTGAAAATCTGTAACGCACTCAAAGTTAAAAACACACGCCGGAGCAGCCGGGCATGCGAGAGCTGTATCCTAACAAATAAGCCACGGACCGTGCGCGATCTTTCCTTCCTCTTCCTTGTTCTATCCTCACCCCCAGACACACACGTACTAACATGCACTACACTACCACACATGCCAAGAGACCCGTCGGGGACTTACAACTTGCACCGCGCGTGGGAGATACCCGCTAGTTGACGGTAGGTCGGCGCTGGATCTCGCCATCCAATGGGGGAAGATCACCGCCACCTCCCGATGAAAAACACGCACTACACTTACGGGAATAATTACCCCAGTACTTGACGTGCACGGAATCATCAATCAAACATTCGATGTCTCAAAACAAACCGTATATTGTTATCTGATATTTTGTGAACAAATCGTGTTCACTTGTGAATGTTTTTGTGCCAAGCGATTGAAAATGGAGATCTGTTGGGTGTGGGGTGTTGTAAAAAGGTAGGCAAAAATGATCGTTATTGCATCTCTGTGTTTTGTTTAGCAAAATTTAAAGAAAAAACTGCACAAATATGTGAATATTTAAGAAGTGCAACCGATAGCGTTATAAGAAAAAGCCCATAATTTGCGAGACGCATTGTAAAGACAATCACAGTTATCGCAATCCGACATAAAGTAATAACATGAAACTATCTCGAACACATAGTTAAAGATTCTGAAGTAATGGATGACACGATTAAGTTGTTATTAAAATGCTCTAGTGTATGGGTACCCACCTAAAACAAGGGCATGAAAACGCAAGGCGCATAATCCCCGCCAAACTTTCCAAGAAATATTGTTTCCTGCGGAATACCCCTTATTACTAGTATCATCCGGAAACGGACACCTACAAATCATATTGGGATCGAAGCTGACAAACAGATCAAACAGTCCACCACAAAATGCCTCATATCACTGCAAAGGAAAGGTATATAAGATCCGCTTTGTAGACTTCGCTGTTGTAGGCACTCCATTGCAACCTACTAGACGAAGTTGAAAAAATACAGAGAATTAGTTTAGGTTGTAAACGAGGAATACTCTCTGGAAGTCACAGCCACCATTTCTGTGGTAATATCAGCCACTGGGGTAGTCCCAAACTCACTGTCAAGTCAGTGGAGGAATTGGGGATCAATAAATTTTCAATTATTAACATCCAGTAGGCAGACATAAGAAATGATCTACGGGCAATAAGGTAATGGTAGCAGGTATTTACTTATTTAACGTCAAGAACTAAACTGTACTGTGTACTGCACTGTACTAACGTACAGTGGAGAGAATTGCAATCTATGCTTGGGAATTTCTATCATAACTTATACACTAACAAAACATCCGGGAATCCCTCTAAACCGGGCGTACATTGATTTTTTTAGTTTACCGATTATTTTGAGAATCTCGTAGAAAGAAGTTTTGGCAACAAGGGAAGTATGAAAAATTTTGGGATAAACAAATTTCGTTGAATTTTGGGGCTGTAGATTCTTCGTAAGGTCAACTGCAATCTAATATATCACACAGACCCATAACACATGTTACACAGTTTCTTAACAGCAAAATACGGCCAATTTCTGAGATCAGAATAGGAAGAGTGAGGTGCGTTTAAAACAATTGTAAAAAATGCGTTCGTGATTTCCTTACAAAGTACTGAAATGTAATCCTGATCCATAATATTTCAACGAGGCGATGCGGGTTTTAAAGAGGAAAGCGAGACTAGCATTTAATAGGAGGCATCGCAGTACTATTGAAAAGAAATAAATGGGGAGACTTTAAAACATATGCCCACAGGCGGAGGGGGAATAAGGAAAAAATTCACGAAATTCGATTTGCAGACAACGCACTACTGTACGACGACCAACCGAAAGCAAATGCGTTCAACGGGTTTTTTTATATCGGTATTCAAACCAAAACGGGTACAGGAGTAAGTTACTTATTTTCCAATTGAAAACCACTTCAAGCTTCATACATGGGAACTCCGCAAACGTATAAAATCATCGGAAAACGGTAAATCACGCGGACCAGACGGCATCGCGACAGATTTTATTAAACTCGGTGGTAAGGTACTATTACTCTACTTGTTAATATTATTTAATGTTTCTATTAATAACGCAAGTTTACCGGACGACAGGGAAACGGCTGTAGTTGTTCTAATTTTCAAACTTGGTGATAAAACGAAAGTATGTTATTACAGATCAGTATCACACATCAGTAGCATGTAAAATAATGAAGCATTTAATATCCGGATATATTCGCCACGAATGGGATAAAGCAAGCTGAATTTCTTGCGGACAGTATGGATTTAGAAGTGGAAATTTGCGAAAGTCAAATTGTTTCTATTTTACAAGATCTAAGTGACGAAGTTGACGTGGGTGGGATACAGTCGTAATTGACTTTCCTAAAGCATTCGGCATAGTACCGCATGATCTCCTTATTAGGAAATTATTGTCTTCAGGAAATGATGCTGGGGATGTGAAGTGGATAAGCGTATTTCTGAGACAGAAGACGAAAGGTTCGAATTGAAATTCAGTTTTCGACTATGGATATTGTTACTTCAGGTATTCCACAGGGAAGTGTTTAAGAGCTATTACTTTTTCACCTACGTGAATAGTATCCATGTTAACATACATTTAAAGATGCTTTTATCTGCAGACGATTGTGTTATATACCGCAAAATCAAAGGTAGCGCAGACGAACAAATATTACAACAGGACTCGGAACAGTTACGTGATTGGGCCGAAACAAATAATTTGAGAATTAACGGATTAAACGTTCCACCGGGGATGAAATTGCGGATGCAGTGTATCGTTTAGAAGAGATCATCATTACAAGAGTCGCATCAAGCAAGTATTTAGGCATTCATGTAGAGAGTAAATTAGGGTGGAAGAAGCATGTAAATGAGATAGTGAGAAAAACGCGGAAGTCCCTGCAATTCGTGATGCAAATTCTAAGGAAAAGTTCAACAAACGCCAAAGGATTAGCGTATCTTTCGCTAGTTCACCTTCTCATGGAATGCAGTGGCGAGTCGCAACCCGTACAGAGCGTCGCACCGGAAAAATCTAGATAGAATAAAGAGGTAAAGGAATATTTCTTTTATTGAACTAACACAATAAAAGAGCCATGGAAACCGCTAGATATGAGGTGAGGCTTTGTACTTTTTATGAATCGTACGTAAATCGACCAGCTTGGAAGAATATTAGACTAGGTAAAAAAGTTATTACGACTGAAGCAATAACACTTACAAAATTCGAACAAGGAAACAAAATTCAGATCTTGGGAAATTTTCATTTTGTAACCAAGCAATTAGAAACTGGAACAGTTTACCCGCAACAACTTACAAAGCCTTTCCTGTAAGTGCCAGAAATTTTAGAAATAAGTTAGAGCAAGTTGAAAGTATTAATAATAATAATAATAATAATAATAATAATTATTATTATTATTATTATTATTATTGTTGTTGTTGTTGTTGTTGTTGTTGTTGTTGTTGTTGTTGTTGTTGTTGTTGATGTTGTTGTTGTTGTAATTAACTGCCACCGCGTCATACCTAATTGCAGTTCAAATAAATGTATGGAATATCATAGACTAAAACGAAATAGATTCAAAAAGGGGGCATTGTTGATGATATAATCCGCGTATATGGATTGAAGCGCCCCAGAATAGAATCTCTGCGCAACCCGCCGCATCCTCGTGTATTAAGCGCATCTTTGTTGCCTATTCCGCCCTTGCGATTGTGAAATATCGCTCGAAATTATTATTTAAACGTGCTATGACAAGTAAATTAAATTTCTTCAGTGTGTCATAGCGAATCCATACCCAAACGTGAGAGAGAACGTTTTAACAATAGAATACTTGACAACAGCATTCGAAGCAGGACATAGAACAAACCCATACTTGGGGAAAATCGTTCATCTATTAAACTTTTTGCAGAATGTAGCGTAAAACGTGACTGACAATTACGTGACCAGTAGCGTCTGAAGTGTAATACATTGCAATAGTGAAATATTGCCGGGACCTCTTAGTTCTCAATATACAGCTGAGTCGCGTAACGCTAGCGTCTCCTGTAGGTTTTCAGAGGTTGAAGTTATTGCAATTTTCACTGAAGGCATGAATGAGGCTAATTGATACATTCAAGCATTTCTATTTTATCACTTGTATTTTACGACATATTGAGGTAACTTTGGAACTATACATATTATTAGTCTATCATGACGAGCGTATATATATATATATATATATATATATATATATATATATATATATATATATAATCATACGTTAGATAAGCATTTTTTTAATAAATTTGATTTGTTTGCGACTCGTGTTTAACGTATTTTTAAGTGTAACAGTCCCCCATACACGGTCAAGCAGCGCTTCTCCTGATAACGCGTGCTCAGGAAAAGAAAGCTGAAAGTATTTGAAGATGTGAAATATATTTTAAATCTTCCGAAAGCTGTTGCACTTTTCCTTGAAGTCTGCTTTCCATCCCTGCGCATTTTCAGATTTTTTTATCATTCTTTATTTGAAGAAGTAGTATTGAAGTAAATTTGTTACATCAACACCATTTAATGGGGTTACATATCACACGATAGTAATGAGATCTTGAAACAAAACAAACACAAGAAGAATAAATAATTAAGATTGTACAAATAATATTACACATTTGACTTTATATATATTACAAATACAAACGCCTTCAATACAAATACAATTTGAATACAAATATTTAGAAACACACTTGTGAATGTTTACTCTTTTATTTCTAATAATTCGTCATTTCAATGAAATATCATTACATCACACTATATTTATCAACATACATTATCCATTAATCTCTTGTAACTCTTGGCTTTTTTTTCATCAATTTCGTTGCTATGGTCGTATGTATGAACCCTCACATTTCACCGCTCCCATCAAGCGTTTTGATGTGCAAAATCTTCATTTCACACGTAAATTTCAGACCATTTACTTACTATTATTATTTTACTTACCGTTCCCAGTAATCGATCAGTATACGCTGTTTCGTATAATCGTTGCCAGTTTTTACATTGTGTAAATTTAGGGCAGGAAAGAAAGTCTTGTCCTTGTAAGGCAAGTTTTCGTTCTTGGAAACCCGAAAGAATCAGCCCCGACGGCAACTCATTAACTTTAGATCCTGATGCCGTTGGGCTTCTCTCGGCCACCGAGTACAAGGTAAAACCGGTCTCGTGTTGTTAGTCTCCCAGCCTCCCTCTCCTCCGTTGCCCGCGCCGCCACTCGCACTACGTTGTTCCGCTCCTCCCACGCACTTTCCCGGCGCTCCCGAGGGAAGTGGCACGTTGTTTGTTTACACGGTGTATCCGGGCTCCGGCGGCGACGGCGAAGCGGTGGCGAGGCCGGCGGCGGCAGGGGCCGCTGCGGGCGTGGGCGGGGCGGGCGGGTGGGTGGGGCGGGCGGCCGGAATCGCCCATGCGAGTCACGTCCCGCGGCGACGCTTAGTGGCCGCGCCGACCCGAGTCGCGTTCCAAGTTTCTCCCCTAGTTCGCGAGGCCTTAAACATCATAGAGCAGACGCCCCCGCTCGGCACCTGCCCCTCTCCCCCCTGTCCGCCCCGCCCCGCCCCCGCGCGCCACCTGCGCCGTCGGTGGCCGACTTCGTCACCGGTGGCCCGGGACAGCCATTAGGACTGTGTGCTGTCGGGTTCAGAGGGAAAGAACCAACCTCCCTCGGCCTCAGCTCGTAGGGCATAGGGCACTGCTGAATGCTCTTGGGAAGGGGTATGTCCCCACGCCCACACCTCGGGCTGTTCACTGGAATGGGCAAGCACGGCCACCGAGGCGGAATTCGAAAACATGATTGTTTGGTTCCCTAAACTCTCATAGATTTTGACCCAGAAAATTCATTTTATATTCTTATACGGGACTCGTGTAGACTTGGTTATTTGTTGTCTAAACAAACCTGCTCTGAACATTGGAATGTTTTGGTGACGGGATGTCGAATATTTAATGATAGTGGTTAAGTACAGCCCCTGTGCTCTTCCCTGAAACTTTGGAACTCCATCAGTTGGAGAAGTAAATATCTGAAATATGTTTTATCCTGGGCAGCGGATTCTGCCCAGCGGTCCTGGTTGCAGGTGGGTGAGTGAATGGATACTGGTAGCTCAAAAATAGATTGGAATTTTTTTACTAGTTTAATTGAATTAAAATGCAAAACAATACAAACGATAAATGCGTAACTTAAAGGTAGATGAAGATGAATGAAAAGTAACTGTTTTTAATATACAGTGAATACAATAATGTACACCAATACCAAATACACATAGTTGAATTTCAATTGTTTTATTGGCACCAAGGAAGTTAATTGTTGATAGAGTTCCGTTTTAGTTAAGGTGCGATTATATATTGAGCAATACTATGAATTTTGAAATTTACCTCCAAAAGTGAATTACTATGAGTGATCTATTCATCTAGTTCATGTTTACAAGATTGAAGAAAGTTGAAGAAAGAAGTTGAAGTTGAAGAAAGTTAGGTTGTTTGTTACTCATCTATGCGGTCAGCATGGCAGTAGTTGTTCTTTACTAGCAGGTCGCGAGCGTGAATCCCTGGAGTGGCATTCGGCAGCAAATTGATGAGGTGTTAACAGTTCTGTGTAAATACTAGAAAAGCTGGCAGTTCTACGTAGAGACCAGAAGATCCGGTAGTTATCGGTTGTTATGTAGCACTCCAAAGTTCTGCGTGCAATGGGTTAAAATGATGTTGATCGCTATTTACGGGCGTACACAATGCGTTTAGAGAATATTGCACGTGTAAGAACGTCGCGATTAGTTTAGTATTTACAATAGTTCCGAGATTCACGATGCGTCAATATGCAGTCGATTTTAAAACATTTCACAAGTGCGCCCGCTTTGAACCACGATCTGGAGTCTACGGTAGTTTTGAAGCGAGTGGCGAGCGGAGATGGCGCTTCCTGGGAAGACGGTTGCAGCGGGCGAGGTCGTGGCATTGTTGTGTGTCCGTGCGGCGTTGCCTTGGCCGGGGGCGTCGGGCGCCTAACGGACAGCGAGTTCCAGGCAGATATGCGACAGTGGGAGACCAGAAATATAACGCTGTTTAAGATTGACCAATATTCGTTGAGGTGGAATGAACAGTTAGAGAAACGTGAGAATCGCTGAGGAACTATTTCGTAACTGCTCTTTCCCTACACATCACACGTCCAGACCGGGAGCGGTAGCTCAGTGCATCAACTGATGTCAACTGATGTCACTGCAGCGCCTCTGACCAGGAAGTCCTAGGTTTGAGTCCTGACGGCGGCAGGATTTTCGACACTAGCTCTTCAGCTAGGTAAAATTTAGTCGCTGTCTGGAGAAGAATTCTAGCGGCCGGCTGCTCTAATCGGTAGTTTTCCGTGGTTTCTTCGATCAACACCAGGCGAATGCTGGAGCAGTACCCTACCAAACGGGCCACGGACCGCGCGCGATCTGTCCTTCCTCTTCCTTGTCCTATCCTCTCCCATTACACTAACATGCACATATTCCGGGAGACCGGTCGGGATCTTAGAGCTTGTCCCGGCTGGGACGGTGCCTCACTGGTGGGATAGTCCTGGTTAGGGGGAAACCCCACTGAGACAGATGGTAGGTCGGCGCCGGATCTCGCCATCCAGCTGGGGAAAATCACCGCCATCTCCCGAGAAAAAAATGCACTACACTCACGGGACTAATGACCAAAGCAGTTGACGCGCCCGGAAACATGAAAAAAAATCATTAAATAAAAAAAATCCACGTCCGGGACTCGGCCTGTGCTTCCACTGATAAGGCGAGCGGTTGAACCCCTGTGCCTTAGCGCCGCCGTGGCTCGAGTAGGTCATCCATGGTCATCCATGGTCATCCCCCGTGATGACAGTCATGAGCGGTCCATGAGTGGACGTTGGAATTCTGTTCTTCACCCTTCTCCTTTCCCCACCCCGCCCCACACCGCTCCCCTCTCATTCCCGCACTCTCAGCGCTGTATCACTCCATTCCGCCTCACTTCGTTTCATTTCCCGTCACCAGACCCGACACGCCACGCCCCATCTCCATCTCCACCCCGCCACCGCAACCGTCCCGCCACCGCCCCGCCACCGCCCCGCCACCGCCCCGCCACCGCCCCGCCACCGCCCCGCCACCGCCCCGCCCCGCTACGGCCCCGCCGCCGCTTCGCTGCCGCCCCGCCTCGCCAACAACGCATGAATCTCCGCATCCGCCTTTCTGGCAGGCGAGGTTGTTGTTCTGTCAGTCTCCTTCAGAAGAAGAACGGGAGAATCTGGTTTTTCCATTACAAGATTTTGGCCCCTAGAATTTAGTCTTCCCAACCTTCTCTATACTCCCGTGGAATGTAGGAAAGAGGTGACGAAATACACCCCGTCGATGGTATTTACGTATGTTCGTCGACAGCTTCAATATAGATATTTGGAAACTTGATCGCACGCTCGTTGAAATTGAACATAAAATGGAGTTGATTATGCTACACATTCAGAATTCACTCAACTTAAATTCAGCCATCATGCAGCTCTGGGCGTGTATTTTGCCAATATATCTCTTTCCCTCCTGAATTATGCATGATGTAACATTCTGGAGCACACCACCTGTCGTTCCCAAACTTTTTAGACCACAGGAAAGAATAGAAGGCAACATAAGCAAAACAATATCCAAACGTCATGTACGTGATTCTCCCTTGGAATACTCTCAATGCCTCCATCCATGGAGCAAGGTTTGGAGCAGATGCGCCCAAGTGCGCGGGCTTGGAGGCTTCTGGGCTGAATCCCGTGAGGCATGGGTGATTTCGGTTTATTTATTTTTATTTTATTTAACGTCATAAACAGTTAAAAACTGCGCGTGACGTGCTTTGGGGAGAAATGAATTCTGTGCACGTTTTCAAAAATTCTGTGATCCCTATCCTAAGCCGTATACTACTTGAATTTAGAATACAGAAAAGAAATGAGCGTTTTCTTGCAAAGATTGTTAACAAAAATATTGTTATAAATGTAATAAAATATATTTTCAAGGGTAAATCAGCAATTAATTTGGGCTTTTATCCCTCATCATGTCTTTCGTCGAGGAATAATAATAATTTGTCTATCGAATTTCATAGTTTAATGTCATCTGGTAAAGTGTTGTAAAATAATGTACATGTATGGTATGAGAATTTTTTGTCATGAGCTGTTGATGCTGACGCCTGATGTATATGATTACAGCGTAGAGTGTTATAGTTATAGACATAGGCGTTTTCTGAAAATATATTCCCGCCCTTAAGCCAGTCATTTTTTGACAAAAACTACTGATTAGTAAATGGTAAAATTCCTAGATTAATAAAGAGAGACTTACAGGAATAACGTGGGTGGGAGGTGGTTATTATTCGTACAATTCTTTTTGTGTAATCTAAAAGTCTGGGAGCTGTAAGATGAATTTCCCCTGAATATTATGCCATATCTCAGGCGGGAATGAACATTTGCAAATACACACAATGAGCAGTGTGCAGGCTGACTGAATTTGAAAGAATTCTGAACGCGTAGCATAATGAGCTTAATATTGTGTTCCATTCATTTAAATGGACGTTCCATTTGAGGTTTGACTGAATTGAGACACCTAAAAAATTTGTTGCCGTAACATTAGTTCACTTTTAATCGAGTACACCGTTCACTTTTAATGGAGTTCAGAATTGTTTATTTGAAATAGAAAACGCATTAAGCCGTTTTTCTTTTCATTTACTATTAATTTACTTCGAAACCAATTTGGAACATCAGATATTGTACTATTTACGGTTTCATCATTGCAAAGAATGTTCGTACCATTCGCAAAGAGAATATTTCTTCCGTTTCGAATCGTCGAGGGCATATCTTTTACGTATAGTAGGAAGAGAATAGGGCCTAAAATCGATCCAGAAAATCGGTTCGGATTTCAGTGGCTCAGCAGATCTATTAACCAAGAATTGAAATGAAGATGTTTTTTAATAAACATAGGGCAAATTTGTGTTTAGAGTTTTAATCATTGAATCCCAACAAGAAATGGAGTGAATTAATGGAATTCATGTCACTCGTATGAATAAAACATGTTACGAAGCAAGGGGTGTTGACGAGGTGCAATTGCTTTCAATGGTTGAATAAGTAAAATGTGTTGTATTGTATTACTAGAACTTACAATGTATTAAAATTCAATAATAATAAACGGATGAAACGTTGAATGACTTTTTATCTACAACACTTTCCCGTATTGTGAATCCCGGCAGTTTGGCCGGCTACTCTTAAACGGTGGGCAGGGAGGGATATCAAGCCGTAACATGCACATTGCTGTAATGAAATATAAACATTATTATTATTAAAATTATTATTATTTTTGCGACTGAAATATCGGGATAGGTACACATTAATTTCTATAGGAGGGAATCTTGCAATTTAATGCAGATTCCAATTTTACATCCCAGGGTTATTACCCTTGGAGATGGGGTGAGTTTATAATGATGGATGATGAAGTAGACATACACATATATAGAGACACACAACTTATCCATGCGCGAGGCGGGACTCGAACCTGCGATCCTCTGGTGCGAGACCGCTACTACACTACTGACTTAACGTTCTCCGCCATAGGATAGTCTATTGTTGTTGTTGTTGTTATTATTATTATTGTTGTTGTTATTATTCATATCACATTTTAACTTGTCTACACACGTACATCTCGGTTACAATGAACAAGTGATATGTTTCAACTGTCATAACAACATAAATTTTTGAATGTTTGTTTCACTTTATAAGTCAAATATAACTAATTTGGGGTTGAGGAAACCAAATATGATAACGAAAAAGTTTTGTTAGCTCTTGTTTCTTGACATCCAACAGATGGAAATATTTAATCTAACAGATGAAGAGAAAACTATGCATTTTAATAATATATGCCAACAACATTGAAAGTGCATATGCATATTTTTTGAATGACAGTTACATGTAAAGAGTTCTAAATTGATGCACAATATTTCATTGTTGTGTTGGAAGAAAATTATTTGATGGCTTTATTATATCGCCGTCTTTTGGCTTTCCTCTTGTAAGTTCCGGAGCATCTCTACATACGGACCAGCAGTAATCCGCAATAATTGCTTAGTTCCAACAGCTCTCTTTGTTCTATTATAGAAATAGCCTGATGAAATACTTCTGTTTTTATTAGTGACCGTTCCACAACTAGGGGGGGAAAATAGGTGGGAATGCAGAAAAAGGATTTTAAGTGACATGTTGCATCCGAGTTCACAGAGCTTTTGCAGACGTACAGCCACCAACTGAGTGTAGTTATCATATCCAATTTTGTCTAAAAATCCATGAATAACTCCCTTGAGTGCTTCCCAAGCTTCCTTTTCTTTCTCCACCAAACTCTGCCAAACGGATCCTTTACAAGTTTTCGAATTTGTGGTACCACAAAAATTACTCTTCTCAACTTTTGCTTCACGTAACATAGAAAATGTTTCTCGCACTACCTAGAGGCCTGTCCATCTTAGTTCACAGATTTGACAAAATGTTTAATCAACCCCAGCTTTAGCAATAGGGGTGGAAGAAGAACATCGTTTGGGTCTACAAGATGCTTAGCGATGCCCAGTCTGCTTCAATATAATGTAATTTTCTGTCTCTGCTGTCGTACATAACAAAAACAGTAGTATTTACCGTACCCTAGGTACAATCTTAAGAGCACAGCAATCACGTTTAGAACGCAACAGATTTTCGACTCGTGTTCAGCATATAACGAGAGTGAGTTGTAACATAGCCCATGGTCCGGTCCTCTTCCTTCATACGAAAATAATGCTGATAGACAGTCTTATTAAGAGACGTGAATTGCATTTCTGTGACAAAAATGTTATTTCGCTACAGATTGTATACAAATATTAACTGAATTTACACATTTACGTGGCGTTTTGATTTAACAAATTGTACACTTGAAAAGCTTCCCAAAACCAAATATCATGCACTCATTATCACCGAAATAATATGAAATTTTCAATCATTGCAATAGTAATTGTCTTTATAACCTACAAACAGTCTGAAAACGTTATGTTTCGTCACTTGATAGGGGTGACAACTCTCAAAACAAAATTTCCCCCAAACTGAAAATGTAAACTCTTAAAACTAGCAAATCACTGTTTATCCAAATCAAGAGCTATTTGACCCCAAAGGGATCAGCCCGAAACATTTTCATTGTTGAGCAGTGTAATCAGCACTGAGTCACCTAACAATCATCAGAAACTTCCTGACGATGTTACATGTATCTAGTATGACAATCCTCTGCAGGTGAATGTATAACCCCTTCTTCAGTTGCAGTTCATTCAGGGAGTCAAGCAGGAACTGAGGAATTTTACCAATGGCACTTAGAATTATTGGTTCAATCATTACTATTTTCACGTCGCTTTACATTTTCTTCATCTCATTTGCCAGAGGTCGCCAAAAAAAGATGTCGCTTGAAAGCTAGATAACCTAGTGTCTTCATATATACTTTTAATTTTTGTTTCTGTTATATAAACAATCATAATATGAAAAAATATTTTTTAATGTCGACAACACGCACAACCTGGCTGTTAGGCCAGGGCGAGGATGGATTGTACGAGCAGATTACTGAGTTGATTTATTTGGTGAATCTCATGAGAAAGAGTAGTTTCTCCATTTGCTTATATATTTAAATTTAGATATCCCAGCGAAGGTACTTACGAAATATATTTAAATAAACTAGCGGTGCTACAAAATGGCACGGACTTTCTGGTATTAAAGTTTTCTAATTTTCTTGGTGTAAACTGGCTTTACGGTCTTGCCCCATCCTCTTGCCAACTGACATGTATCGGCACGCAAAGTACTTTTTTTTTAAATTTTCTCAATTTTTCGGTTTCCTAATAATAGAACCGATATATTACTTTAAGAATATTAAAAACGAGTAAAACCTCCTCCTAAGTTACGAAATGTCACTTAAAAAATTGGAGCAGTTTTTAAGAAAATGTTTTTTAAAACGTTACCGTAAATGCCAAATTTGAATCTCTTTTTCCACAGGAAATTTTTGAGTTTTTGAAAAACTTCATTTGAGGTACTTTAACTCTCAAATACAATAATGTTTGAAAATCGCTGGAAATGTGCATATTAAGGTGTGAGATATTTTTAAAAAACGTTTCTGTAATTTTTGAAAAAACAAAAGAATACAACAAAATGAACTGTATGTCATTTTTAACAGTGCAATTGGCACTACCCGTTGGAAAAAATGAAGAAAAACTGGAGCCATTTTTTAGAAAATGGCGTTTTTGCGTTTCTGAAAATGGGCAATTTTGAGTTTATTGAACAGAAAACTACTGGGTTTTAGAGAAGCTTTATATGGCATTATTTAATGCACATGTACTCATAAATAAAATAATATAAAAAAATTGCAGCTAATGTAAATAATAATGTCGTTAAAGACAAGTAAAAAAATTACAATTAATGTAAAAAAAATGTCGCGAGAGACAAGTAAAAAATTACATTTTGGAATTTTTGAAAAAACAAACAATAAAAACAGCAATACGGCGTTTATGTCATCTTATAGAGTGCATTCTGCACTATCCCTACCAAAATTTAAAGAAAATATTTGGTGACATTTTGAGAAAATTTTGAAAATACTCGGAGACTTCATGTGTAGGACCCCCACGTTTTGAAGAAAGTTTTTCAAAATTGCATTGCCTCGAGTCGAGGCAAGCCGACCGGGCAATATGTATTTTGGAAAAAATTCTACCTATGGTTTAGGCGCTACTGGCGTTCACAGACGGCCGGCCAGACAGAAAGACAGACAGACAGATGGGCGGACGCACGTCTATAAAAAAACAACACTTTTTCGGTATCAGGGGACTCCTAAAACAAGTATTTCCATTAAAACCTCGAAAACCATTTTCTGAAGCATTACATAATATTCTCTATACTACGTATATACCTCGTATATACGTACGTATTCGAAAAAGTAAAAATGGATAGATAAAACCATAATTAACAAAACCACTACTAAATAACAAATAATAACGAATCATCTCGGTTACAGTGTCCACAAAGCACACATTCTTACAATTACAAATAACATGAACACTGACACAAGAAATAATACACGAATGTGTAGATAATACTAAAGCTAAATTAAAATTATCTAAGGACACATTTATAACGTTGTGGACAAAAAAGACAAATATAATTTAATTTTCTGAAAGCTTTCATTTTCCATTAACGCGCTCTTTCCTCTTTAAGAAAAATTAAATGAAACTTTTCTCGGAAAAGCAATTCTTGCATATCACATGGAATTAGAATATTTTGTAAAAGGAAAAGTACTTTTTACTTTATTTCTAAACGTCATAACATATCATCCGGTTTCCATGTATACTTTCAAAATGCCAAAGCAGTTTAAGGAAAGTAATCGTTAAATAGGCAAAAATGAAGAAGAAATATAAGGATATTTTGAACGTTAGGAAAAATAAAGCAATGTAGAATATCGTAGATAATATGACCACTTCATCTATATATTTTGGAGAGAATGTTGTTTTAATTGTTAATGACAAAAAATAAAGAATCCGGTAAAAAGGGCAAATCTTTTCAGCCAACACTTATCCGAGCATTGCAGTCGATCTCTCAACCGGACTAAAACCAAAAAAACAAGCAATTCTTACGCTTTGCGAAAAAGGTATACAAAAAATTCGTTTCCTAAATTTCTTGTTCGTGAAACCTCAGAATAATACGTAAACTAAATATTCGGCTAGTTTAGATAACATCACCGATTTAGAAAATCAAAATCTACGGAAAATGCCATTTTTTCTATTCTTTCAGATGTTGCTCATAATGAAGCACCTGCAAGAAAATTATTTTTTTTATCATTCTGAAGCTTTTCATGTCATTGTCCATAATATCTTACTCATAAAAATAACTCATTCCTTTGATTGTTTTTAAATGCCAGCAAACTTTTAAATTATTTGATGGACGCAAGTTGTTAAGTGTGAATTCCTTATTCCCCTGTTCGATTGCGTTTAAATAATATAACACTTGAAAAATCGAAATCAACGCTCCAAAAACTGTATAGAGATGGAATGTTGCGTAAATCGCGTTATATTGAAATGAACTTCATTAGAAGAACTCAACAGGTAGTTCAAACGAAGAGGATGCTGCCGTTTTCTAAGAATAATGCCAATGAAGAGGAATAGCGTAATCAGATGGAATATTTAGTGAAAGCTGCTGTATTCGGAAGAGCTCGTGGGTGTTGGGAGACTTTTCTGGGTGTAAGTTTCGGTGTGTTGGGTGGCGGTCGCGCCGAGCCGCGTCGAGCTACGGGGATCGATCAGTACTGGGACGCTCTCGAAGCCCGGCAGGCTGGCCGGCGGGCAGACGACGGGCGAGCGTTCGAGTGAGCGTTCTACTGAGTGCGGACGGGCGGACGGGCGGACGGGCGGACGGGCGGACGGGCGGACGGGCGGACGGGCGGACGGGCGGACGGGCGGACGGGCGGACGGGCGGACGGGCGGACGGGCGGGCGGGCGGACGGGCGGACGGGCGGACGGGCGGACGGGCGGACGGGCGGACGGGCGGACGGGCGGACGGGCGGACGGGCGGACGGGCGGACGGGCGGACGGATGGGCAGAAAGCGTTGAGTGTACGAGCGGGCTCCGCGGCGTGCGAGCAGGAGGACGAGAGAGTGGGGGGCGGGCGAGCGGGCGGGCGAGCGGGCGAGCGAGCAGGTGGGCGGGCGGTTGGGCGTATGTTCGGGCGGGCGGACGGGCGGGCGGGTGTTCGCGCGGGAGGCCTAGCGGTTTAGTAGGCGGGAGAGCGCGGCGCCGACCTCGGAGACGGCCAATGGACGAGGGCGGAGTTCACGAACCAGTCGCGGCGCTCGTTTTGCCTTGTCCCCCTCCGCGAACATGGAGATGCTGCAACGCATCACGGGAGGCTTTAGCTACACACATCTCAACACGAAATTTAAAACCTGATTACATTGGCTATCACCCCAACATCCTATGATGATGAAATACTTCTAAAATAGTCTCAAAACAATGATATTATGCATCCATTTATAAGCATTCTTGCAAAAAGTAATTTATTTAAATATAATTTTCAAAAATTATATTTCTATGTGTCTCAAATAGTAGCTTGTTCTAAATTATACGTTTTTCTCAACTTATTTTTTTAAAATGTTTGTTCAAAAGGAAGGGCAAAATTCTTATTACCTACGTCATATACGTTTAACTTATCTCTTTTGAGTCTTACACGAAACCACTGCAAAACGGTTGTATTTTCTTTCCATTTTTTCTTCTGCCAGACGACACTGCTTACTTGTCCACGACAATTTCATTATCCACGCTCCCATATATTCGGAGTGCATCCATTCAAACTGAATAGGCGGCGCCCGTAAGCTCTAAGAGAACACAACAGAGTCACACACATTTCAAAGTCTCAGAAAAAGCGGGCAGTAGAGAATAGGCCACTTATATGAAACAAGTAATGAGCGATGCATTCTGGTGTTCGAATGCCGACGATGGCAGGATTTTCAATTCTATTTTGACAGCTGCGCTGCATTCAGCCGCCGTCGAGTGGCCGACTGCTCTGGTCCGTCATTTTCCGTGGTCTTTCCACACAACACCAGCGAATGCTTAATCAGTACCCTAACAAACGGGTGACGGTCTTCACGCGATGCTTCTTTCCTTTATCTTACATGCACTTACACGCACAATAATACCACACATGTCGGACAAACATGCACTACACTACCACATATTCCGGGAGACCGGTCGGGGGCTTAGAGCTTGTCCCGGCTGGGGCGGTGCCCCGCTGGTGGGAGAGTCTTAGGGGAAAACCCCACTAGCCGACGGTAGGTCGGCGCCGAATCTCGCCATCCAGCGGGGGATGATCACCGCCATCTCCCGAAAACACATACACTACACTAACGGGACTAATGACCACAGTAGTTGACGCGCCCGGAAACACGAAAAAATCAATCAATCAATCAAACCACACATGTCGGGAGCTTAGAGCTTGTTCCGGCTGGGGCGTTGGCCCCCTGATGCGAGATACTCGGATAGAGAACATTCGCGCTAGCCGACGCGTAGGTGAGCACCGGATCTCTCCATCCAGCCGGGAAGAATACCAGTAGGTTCCGTGATAAAACATTCACTACACTTATAGGACTAAAGGCCGTGTCAATTGACGCGCCTGGAGGCTCGAAATAATCAATCATTGAATCATTTGTTTGCGGTCGGTTGTGCCTTTTAGCCCTGTTGAAGCGTCGACGCTCGAGAAGAGAAAGCCCTCCGCGGACGTGAATGCCGCGGGGAGGGCCTCTCATTGACTGGGAGCACAACGCGCGTTCGCACGTTCGCCGCCGGCTTCTACCTCGCCGCGCCTCCACCCCGCCCCCGCCCCCTCCCCGCCCCCTCACCGCCCCGCCTCCGCGCTCCATTCGTGCTCGGGGCCACGCGCCGCCACTCCATCTCGCGCCGCCTCACGGGCGGAGGTGCGCCGCGCCGCCCCGCCCCGCCGCGCCCCGCCGCGCCGCGCCCCGCCCCGCCCCGCCGCTCCCCTCCCCGCCCCGCTAGAGAACGAAGGGCGGTGGGCGGGGCGCTCGCCTGCCGCACTGCGCCACGCCCCCCTCGCCCCCCCCCCGCGCCGCTCGCGCCGCCCCCGCGCCGCCCGCGCCCACGGCACACAACCGACACTTGTCACATGGCCCTCTGAGCGGTGTCCCAATCGGCATGCTCAAACGCCTCTCGCTGGAGGAAAATGCGCCTCAAACCGGACTCTGGTTCGTTTGCCGATGGAACCGCACAGAGCGGATTACTTGGGGACGAACACTCTTGCTTTTCAAATGTTGTCAACCACGCTTTCTGTATTCAACATGCATCCATGAATTGTTAAAGAGTGGTGTAGACATTCTGGAGCTCAAGAAACCGTGTGCAGATTATAATGCTCCACCCTACATCACAGTTATTGCTCTTTTTTGACGGTATTTTATCAAGCGAAAGGCTTTACCTTTTGCGGTATTTTTTTTTTCCTGGTATGTCTATGATTACAAGTCTATGCTTTCTTGTGTTGTAACTGATACTATAAGGGCGGTGAGGCTCTGCCTATCTCTTCAACCACCTACTAACTTCCCCCTTCTTACTTACTTACCCCTTCTTACTTCTTCCCACGGGAGAAGTGACGATAATATCTGATGGCATCCCCACCGGATCATATCGATACTTTTTATGCGGGCTCATCTTTGTAACATTCTTAGGGAAGGTCAATCTCAGCGATTACATGCATCTACTTTTTTGCTCTCACGGCCCTTGATTTTAAATCTGCATATTTGCATGTGTAGAGCTTGTTATATCCACTAACTTCTGTTTGTAAAATAAATTATTCAAATGTAAATCTGCTTGAAAATTGCATCATTTGCATTTGCCGATTACTACCCCAATATTTATTAGTTTTTCATAAGCATTCTCTCCGTTGCCATTGTTTATACGGAGGGTAAATGCCGTGATGAACAGATAATGATTAAAACCAGTGCAATCCGATGCATAGCGGATAATAAAATCCAAGTAAAGCGTCCCGCAAAAACCTCCCATCTAGGCGCACAATCACCTCGGCGAAATCCACCAATCAGTTTTCGATGTATTCGCTGGGGCAAATGCTTCAATCTCCTTTTCTCTACCTGAGTGTTGGAACTTCGATTCGTAATATTGGAGCGAGAAAACGAGCAACTACAAAGCCATACGCAGAGAAAAGATAGGTAACGTTAGACATCGGGACATAAGCAGGTATTTCGAACACAAACATGAACGTACTATGAACAATGATTGCGCACATAGTCACTGATCGATATCCGCCCAATAAATACTTCGCATAGTAATTATATACACAATCGAACTATATTTTTCTATACTACTAGGGAAATCAAAGCGATCGGGGTAAAAAGATAATTATTTCTTATTCTACGCGCGTGACAAATGAATCGTTTCAAGATCAATGATGATGGATGTTCATGTACCAGGCTCTTGGGACTGTATTTGGTTTCTACAGACAACGCTTGTAGTTCTTTGTACCGTACTGCCATATAGTTTGGTGTTCTCAGATAACGTTCAAATGAACGGGAAAGCTTCCATTTCACGATTGCGTCTTATATTGTTTCTGTTAATGTTTCTGTTCATCATTCTAAGCGATACCATCCAATAACATAGCGGCATGTTTTGCGCTTTCGTTTCGCTTACTTTGAAGTTTCATTGTGAGTTAGCGTCAACGGATCCATCGCGATTTGCGCACGTCATTTGTATGAGACGTGCGTATTGCGGGATGAGATTGCGTCGAGGGACTGTCGGGTATGGCCCGGGGTGGCGCGACAGGAAAGGGCGGTGTGGCGGGGGAGGCGGGGGCCGCGCGGCGGGGCCCGATGGGGCGGGGCCTCAGCCCCTGGGACCGCAGGCTGCGCCTGAAGCCACGGTTCAGCGCGCGCTGCCCGGCTTTATTAGACAGAAATTGCTCCATCTTGTTGAACTCCAAAGGGAGATAATAACAAAAATATGGTGTAAAATCGCTCGCGCCAATATTGGACCATGCTTCAAAGAGGGGGACGGCTGAGGCGGGGGCGGCGGCGGGGAGGGGAGGCGGATGGAGGGGGGGAAAGCGCGTGCCGCAGGTAATATCTGTCGAAACGATAAACAATTGCCGGCAACGGGAGCCGCGCCTGCTTTTAATTCCCCTTTGCGCCAAAAAAGAGCACCCCTCCGCCTGAAAGGGAACAGGGAAATTGTTCTGTTTTTATTTTAAATTTGCGGCGTCGCACTTGGTCCCGATGCCAGCACCAGGCGGATTATAATTACATTTATTTCTAGAAGCGCATCGGGGGGTGAGGGTGGCGGACGGCGAAGGGGAGAGCGAGAGCGAGATACGGGGTGCGGGGAGGGCGGGAGAGGAGGGAGCGGCCATTGCACGCCGACAATGCCAATAACGCAACGCACAGTGCACGGGGGGTGGGGGAACGTGCTTGGTCGCGCCAAAATTGCGACTAACTTTGTGTGCGTATGTGGAGAGCGCGTTTGTGTGTGAATTTGGAAAATCGATCGGAAAATCTTGCCCTATTAGGGAGTGTTTCCTCTCGTTTTTTGAGACGCAGCCTGAGGTTGGTTGAGGGAGCTCGCAATCAGGCCGCTGCTGTGGGCGGAAGGGGATGATGGTCATGGCGAAGCAATACGCAGTGCAGCTTTCGTATTCACCGCAGAGACTACTGGCAGCTCCGGGTGGGAAAGAACGACAGGCAATTCCTGAACGTGTGAAAGATCACTTAGCAGAGTCATATTTGCTCTCGCACCTTTTCAAAAATGCGGTTATGAGAACAATCTCATTTTATGTGGAGAATGCCACGCGCTGAGTTGAATGCCACGAATACTCTTGGGTTAATTTAAATTATTCCCACTATCAAATGCTCTCTGTGCTGCATGGCGGAAGTGCGTAATCTGCGTACGTTTCCTTCCGCCTGACAATGTGTATTCACCCCTTTTACTATATGTAATTTTTTATCAATAAAACATCAAGGAGCTTTGTCCGGAACATTTGAAATGTGGATATTTTTGCAACCCTGTAATAGGAAAATATTTGCGTAAGCAAACGAATTACATGTAGACTATTAATAGCATTTTTGACGAAGTAACTCTCCGTAAACCCTGGTCTTGCATCTACCAACGTCAAGAAAACGTGCGCAAATTGTGAAGTAACGTCTTCCTACTGATGTGTAAAAGCAAAACAACTAACTTACCACACGATCAATGGAAGAAGCAGACATTAATTGTTGTATGCATATTTAGTCTTTCAGAATTATTAATTCCAAATAATTCTTAATACCTTAATAGAATTGTTAAAATAAACATCATTTGCGTTTTAGATCATCCTGGAACCAAGAGAACCAAGAACGAACGGAATTAATCTCACGAACCATCAGCAAATCAGCGCATTGTCATGGAGCAATCTCATTACAAACCAAGAACGATTGGCACTGAGGAATGGGGTACTGCTTATATGAAACAAGTGAATTCACTGTTGGCTTCTACGTAACATAAGCAGGCCAGGAGAGATGGAATTATGTTGGTAGAACAGGTAGAAAGTCGTAGGCTTCTGGGCCTGGAGTCATTGAATTCTTGGCTATCTGGGATTAGCCGCGTCATGGTCGATAAAGCTGACGTTTCGGCCATCTTGTTGTGGCCTTCTTAGCTATACTCCTCTGAAGAAGGCCACAACAAGATGGTCGAAACATCAGCTCCATCAACCATGACGCGGCTAATTCTGGACAGCCAAGAATTCAGGTAGCATAGAGGTTAGAGAAGTCCACGCTGCCACAACACTGAGGTCAACTTGCATGTCCTTCGGGCCACGGCTGCCATTGCACCAGCGCATTAGCTATCACGCCCGTTCGAGATGAAGAATAATACATCCGATGGAGAGGTGAGATTGGCTTCATTTGCTGAAATATGAAATTCAACTTTCTCTAAAGCGCTATACAATGTAACTAGTCAGGCCTAATTCTCTCTGTATTATTATGGTTCATCCTGTTTTCTTCTGAGAGGTATAAAAATGACTACTATTAAAAAAAGGAATAGAAGTAGTTTTTATTTTGAAATATAAACGCACGAACTACCAAAATGATAAATTCGTTCAATTCACTAATCGTCCTTTCTGATTTGATTTGTTCTCGTCAAAAATAATAAAAATCTGTATGTCACGTATGGGAGAGAACTATAATCTTCTTGAGTTCCAGAATTCTTACCTTACCATTTTACTATCCTTAGTTCATTAACTAATAAAAGCACCGAGAAAGCGATGGTAGGAATTTTTTTAAAAAAAACATGTTTCCCTCAAATCATACAAAATGTATTTTAAACTGTAAACAATTCACTGTATGGTATTGCTAATAAAATAGCAACCCACACCACCGGTTCTACATCCACCATATCAAAGAAAAGAAGAACTCAACAAAACGTGCGCAAGAGGAAGCTTCATTTATTGCTGGTAATGAGGCTCAGGGCATCAACTGATGTCCCTGTAGCGCCTCTCAACGGGAGTTTCTAGGGTTCGAGTCCCGACGGTGCTCCGCGTGGCAGAATTTTCGATACTACTTAGCTGGATCATATTAGATTGGTCTCTGAAGAACGATTGGTGCGTACAACCTCGTTCGTTAGGATGTAAGTTTGGAAATATTTCAGTCCGTCTGTCGCTCTGTCTGGCGGTCGGTCGGTCGGTCGGTCGGTCGGTCGGTCGGTCGGTCGGTCGGTCGGTCGGTCGGTCGGTCGGTCGGACGGTCGGTCGGTCGGTCGGTCGGTCGGTCGGTCGGACTGTTTGTCACTCCGTCTGGCAAGCAGGCTGTCTCTTTGTTGGACTGTTGGTCTACCTGTATTTTTCAGCCTTCTGTGAGTTCGGTTTAACCCCTCTCCGTCGTCCGTCTCTCTGACCGCTTTCCCTCTGTTTTCGTGTTTTTTTTCGCTTGTCACTCTGTCCTTCTGTCGCCCTGTCCAGCTGATAAGCATTATAATTTCTGTTCTTCAGTAGCAAGAGTCGGTGACTAAATGTTGTCATACACTGTTTTGTATAGGTGATCAAAATTTGCTTGCTAAGTACATAAAATAAAAAAAATTCATTGTGATCAAATAAAATAAGGCTGTTAATATGAATTACTTCTTATCGCGGCTATGTAAAATTTCTGAATTTGTGACTCGTACCTGAGGGAAATGAGGTTTTGAACATGCTAGAAACTACCTGACGACCAACGGTGCAAGGACATCTATACTAAAGTGCATGTATAATGGAAAATAGCAGACCATTCTTTTTTTATTGATTTTTGAATTCGCGAAAAATTATTCCTAACAAGTTACGAAGCATTTCGTGAAAAACATGAACCATCTCTCTGAGAAGTGGAAAACTATATATCAAGGAAGCCTTCATTTTTAGCCTTGATATAAACATTTTGATATACTCAATTGAATGTGAGAAACTGTTCTGATTTTTGGTTTTACTCCCCCCCAAACCTGGGATACCCCCCCCCCGAAAAACCGGAATTTTCTCATAGAAAGGTGACATTAATGTTAATGTTCGAAGAATATTAACTTCCCTGTCAATTGTCTTGTTTTTTATTAACAATCAAAGAGAAAATATAGATAGGATTAGTTCGCATGAGGGGCTTACTAGATTAACATTATAGACCAATTAAATAGATGACGGGAGAAAAATAAAAGAATTAGCCAAACGAAAAAATGAAAACAGGTACTGATGAATGATTTCTTTCCACATTCCACATCTTTTTTTCAAGACCTTATCATCGTCCGTCACTTGTTCTATATGTCTCCTTGTAATTAATAACAATACAATACCCCTTGTCAATACAAACTATTCTTATTTAATAATATTACGGAGCTGATAGGAACTCCTGTGTTATTCAGTCTCGAATTATGTCAAGTAATTAGTTTAATTTCACATACAGTTGCAGATTCTACATGATCTGAACAGCTGAAGTAATATCGAGGAGCGACGGAAGTGCAATAGTGTTCAAAAAGATCTCATACTGTAGATTATGGTGTGAGAAACGTTTCTTTGAGGACTGTGTCCTTAAAATATTAGTTTTAAGGCCCTAAAATTCTTCGTTTACGAGTAATTTAACGATATACATTCAGAAACGCGAGTGTTGCGGGTTGCATCTCACACGAATATTTTGATGCTTTTTAAGCAAATTCTTCATATTTTGAGAGTCAAAGTGTCATTCGTCTCGTCTCCGTGAAATTATGTCTTCATAGACCTCAATTACATATAGTGGTGACGTGTGAGAGCAGCAAAAGGTATGTATACTGCTGAAATAATATAGGAAACGATGTTTATACATTCCTCTATGGTGCTTGGACAAGCATATAACATGTATTTTAAAAAGTCCTTACATTTTCCCCCATCATTGATAATGAAAAGTGAAAATTGCTGCCGACAAATTCAAAATGAAGATTTGACGTAAGCTCTATCTCCTGAATTAGAGGAGCATATTTCACTGCGTCGGTGTTTAAGATTTCGTTGCCCGCCAGCTCCGCGCATCCCCTTCCAGTGTGACCGCCGCCAGCCGGCCAGTTGGAAATGGCTGTCGTAACGGTTTCTTGTGCGTCCGCTCTAGCCCCGCTAATTGCTCCGCCCTGGCATGTCTTCGCGGAAGCCCCGACCGCCTGCGGCGCGAGCCGCTTCGTCCCCCCTCATTCTTCCTCCCCGCTGCTGTTGGTCCCTCTCGCGACATCCCCCTGCCCGCCGGCTATCCCGCCATGCCCTCCGCGTCCACCGACCTTGCTGACGCTGTCGAACCTCCCCACACATCCCACACCACGGGCACCAAGCGCCAAAACCCACCCCTCGTGTTGGTTCGGCCGCTCCCCGCAGACTTCTCTCCCACCACTCTCCCTGCCACCCATCCAGCTCACTCGCCCTTCCATTGCCACTGTCACCAAAAACAATTTTCTCTCGATTCAGTCCACACGTTCAAATCGCGCCCCTAATTGAGCGTTCGTTTGTTTTCACGGTTCAATGTGTGAAACTCGTTGCCTCATTACCAAAAGTCTACGTTCAATCATCATAAATTTTACACAATGCAAATCTGTTTGTAGTTATACTGGTGGTCAGAGAAAACTCAAATAAGTACATATTTATTGTTGCGCATAAACGTTGACAATGTGCTTTTGCGTGTACATGCAAAAAAGGAAGAGTTTCTTGATCATTAAATGCGTTGCAAATTTTAAATGAAATTATATGGGAATAGTTCCCCTTCTAAATGTATTGCATTTGTTGTCTACCCAATATAGTATGTTCTAGGCAGGAAAAAATGTTCACATAAAATTCGAAGAAGTAAGATTTATACCCTCTTTAAATTGTTCTGAAGCAAACTGTAATAGTAAGTATAATAGACACCAAGGTTATTATTACTAATTATTATTATTATTGATTTGTCGCACCATGGGAATTGGTAAGGGTACAAATTAAATCACTAATGTATTCCAGTTTGCCGAAGTTACTGAATAATTACGTCCATCATCAGGGCTGGCTATAAATCAATAAGCAACGATTACAAAATTAATATTATAAATAATTTTGTTATATAATTATCAATGCCATTAAGTCGCTTGTTCTATACTATACAGTTAATTCTGCCTTGTTTGATATTATGATAGTATAACTTAATAATTCTTATTAGTGTTTATGTGTTCCCTATAGTTATTTTCAAACATATTTTATATTTAATGACCACAATTGTAAAATTAACATTATATAGAAAGTATGTATCCTTAAACATTAAATGAAGAAATTTTTGTGTATGAAATATGTTCTTAAAAATTAAATATATAAAAAATTCAACTAGCATTATTACGTAACCATTACAAACAATAGCACAAACAATGTGCTGTACCACCATTATTTTCTACCGTTTTTTAAAGAAATTATCTATTTAGTCTAAAAGCTCATTGATCAATTCTAAATTACGTTTCTATTAAATAGTAACCTTTCAAAAATGTCGAGAACAAATTATACTCCCATATTAATAATTGTTTATAATAAAAAATAGAACAAAATTTATTTTCCTTAGTACTAAATGTAGGTTGTTTTCCAATTCCAAAATTTCCTTTATTTTTGGTAATCAATTCTCAAACTGGGATCCAAGGTTCTTTACGGGACAGTAAATAATGTACTTCATTTTCTGGGCCTATCACCCCAATCTCGATCAGGTTTTTCGCCCAGTTTTCCTAATCCATTGGGCAAATTCTGAGATGGCCCCTTGTTTTCCTTTTGGAAATCAATAAAGCATCACTATGCGCTATTTTTGTTCAGCTTTCATTTTGGTAGTTGTGTTAGGATTGGAACCCGAGGGATGGGTTGATATTTTGCTAGCAATACAATAAAATCAAATCTGCAGTTCATTTACAGACACAAATAATGTTGGTGTAACTTGGGAGAGAAACTTCTTGGTTTTCAAATATTGCTATCCTTGCTTTGTTGGTTCTTTTATTCATTATTTAACTACGGGTAGAAAAAGTAATTACGTAAAGAAACTACGGGTAGTAAAAGGGAGAGGAATAGATTATAGAACTCAAAAAAACTACTTCTGACCCATACGTTACATAGTGTTTCTTCTGTTTTTCGACGAAAATGAAATCAAATCCTGATACAAAATGTTGATATACGCATGTATTCTTTATTATTAACTTTGAACTTTTGCAACTCATTCTTATTCACAAAACTCCCACCTTCAGTGAAACAAATTTAGATAGTACGAGAGTAAATCTGGCAAACAAACTATTACATACAGAACTAAACTCTATAACGCTAAAAACAACCATGTCTTTAATACTAAAGAAGTATAAAAATTCATGAATTATATAAAAGCAATAAAAATGAAAATATAATACGCAGGAGAAGAAGCAGGCCTCAGTAAGTGAAACGTAGGCTTACGCGACCGGAGTCTTGCAAATGCTCTTGGCTGTCCAAGTGACACCGCGTCGAAGGCAGTGATTCTGATTTTTCGACCCTCTTGCCGTCTTTTCCTTTGGCAGACCAGCCTTGGGGAAGACCACGACAAGATGGTCGAAACGTCGTCACTACAGCCTTCGACGCGGCGACACCTGGACAACCAGGAGCAGTGGCGTGGCCTCAGCAAGGCTAGGTAGGGTGTGGGCTTGGTCCCAGAACCGTACATCAGACTTGAAGGTATATCTTTTTTTGTAAGGGCTGTAGCTCGCTTAGTTTCAAGTTTGGAAAAGGAAAGTTCTTAGTGAAGGAGGAATTGTAATTACTTTTCAAATCGGTAGTATTTATTTATTCTAATCTATTAAATACCGTTGCCGTTCTCGCCCAATGTGCTAGCCCAGTACGAACTACACGCAGGTGCACATAGCGGCGTACATAATAATTTCTTTTGTAAAAGTTCCTCCATGAAGAATTCTTAACGACCAATTCATGAAATATTGGAAGGCAGGTTAACGGGGCTAGGTCATAAGTAAATACGAATTATAAGTTAGTTGTTTGCCGACGTTTCGGAAAATGTATTTCCATCCTCAGGGCTTGCAACCAAAACATGAAAACATAATTAATACATGTGCCTGAAATGGAGGAGCATTTTTCAGATTTTGGTTGCAAGCTCTGAGGATGGAAATAAATTTTCCGAAACGTCGGCAGACAACTTATAGTTCGTGTTTACTTATGACCAATCCCCGTTAACCTGCCTTCCAAAAGTTCCTCCATTCCCAACGCCCCCTCTTGGAGAGCATTGAACCACCCTTCTTTTGCGCATTATTCCCATTTTCCAAATATCGGCGCGCGCCTGTTGCAATGTTTTGTGAAAGTATCGTTTGTGAGGGCGGGTGTTCCAACAACCAGTTATGTTGTAATTGGATTCCTAGAATGCTCATAGATCCACGCATCCGGTGTCGACTGCGCGGAGCGGTTATCTTCTCTGTTTCATTGATTGATTCCAGGCTCGTCAACTACTAAGGTCAAAGTCCCAAAAGCGTAGTGCATGTTTTTCATCGCGAGGTAGCGGTGATCTTTCCACGCTGGATAGTGAGATCCGGCGCCGACCTACCGTCAACTAGCGGTTTTTTCCCTAACCAGGTATCTCCCACCTGCGGGTCACTGCTCCAGCTGGGACAAGTTCTATGTCCCCGACCGGTGTCCCGGCATGTGTAATAGTGTAGTGCATGTCCGTGTAAGTGCGTGTGTAAGGGGAGAGGATAGGTCAAGGAAGAGGAGGAAAAGATCGCGCACGGTCCGCGACTCATTTATTCAGGTACTGCTCCGGCATTCGCCTGGTGTTGATTGGAGAAACCACGAAAAACTACCGATCAGAGCATCCGTCCACTCGAATTCTCCAGATAGCGACTGAATTCGACCTAGCTGAAAAGCTAGGTCGCTGAAAACTGTCGAAAATCCTGCCGCCGTCGGGACTCGAACCTAAGACCTACTGGTCAGAGGCACTGCGGTGACATCAGTTGATGCACTGAGCCACCGCTCCTGTTTTATGTTCTCATAGCCGCGTCAGAAACCTTTCCAAATTTCCCCAGCAATGAATTCCAGAATCAACAGCCTAGGGCTAAAGGGCGTACTTTCCTGGAAAGTGGTGAAGGGGAGATTGACAAGTGACTCGCGGGGCGGGGGCGGTGAAGGGGCTTCCGGCGCTCGTGCATCTCGCAGCTCTATCACGCCTGCATCACCGCACTCTTACTGTATATTGCGAATTCTTTTTCAAAACGGTTTTACTCAATTTCTGAGCGAAAGAGGAACTCAAGTCTCTCATTACACTCTATCAATAAATGTAGGTCGTGTGTCTCATAATAAGTGAAATTCATCATTTGGGTTGATGGCACGTGTCCACGAGCACCATTATTGCCTGATTTAAATATAGTGATTCAAGGTCAGGAGCTGCAACGAGGGGGACACTACCATCCACTCGGGAGTTTTGTTACAACTTGAATGTTTGGAATTGAAGCTCAAGTGACCCTGTCTCCTTTGAGCTTCCCTCCTTGGGGAATCACTATATAGAATGTCCTGAAGTACCTGTTAAAAAAACAACAGATTCTATGTTGACTTTAGTGAATAGTGTCAGATTCAGTTTTTCCGAAAAGAAGGCTTTGAGTAAATTGAGATTAAATGTCACTTCTGGGCGCGAAATTCAAACCGGCTGTCGAGTCACGGCAGACACCTCCACGGCATCTGCCAATGGGGCTGGACGTAGCGTCGTTTCTTTGCGTTTTCAATGGAACTGTCAAATGAGGCATGCATTGCTAGCCGCACACTTGGGTACCCTAGTTGCATCAAATGTTTTCATTTTACTAATAATTTAATCTATTAAATCTATTTAAAATTCATTTTTGTTGTATGTTATATCAAAGGTATTCAGTGGCGTTACAATGAACGCTGAACAAGAGTCAAGCTTTATGGAAATTAACAAAATTCCGGAATGTTCGAATTTCGAGTTGTTTTGCATACCTTCTGTGTGAAAGAATGTCTTGTGTTTTAGAAAGCGGCATACAATATATGATGGTTCCCTGCAGTTTCTTTCCTTAAAATCATTTCATATGCTACCAGCGCAGCGCTTTGCAGCTAAAATGTTCCTTCATTAAAATATTGAGTTTATTATTTCTAGGCTCCAAGTTCGAACAGTTGCTTCCGCAAATTTCATTTTCTGCAGTTCTATCTGAAGATAGCCTGTTTAGGTAACCCGATAAATAATTGTACACGAACTGTCATGTATGTTTCCTTCGTCTTAGATAAAAAATATTTGGAGGAACAATGGATATTTAATGAGCTTTCTTAAAACAACATAGCAAATTACGTTATAAGGACAGTCCTGTGAGCTGATGTGACGCTCTTCCTGCTTCCTCTAGGAATGTATTTTGATTGGGGTTGTTTTTGTAAAACACGCTACACTATAATCTGTACAACATCAACGTCGCAACAATAATTTTCAGCATCCCACATAGAGTTTTCACAGACGAATGTTGGCCTTCGTTTTTCTGTTTCATAGCCGAGGTGAACGCATGCTACTTACTCTCCCGAAGCGTTATGATAATTGTGGACGTTTGGTGGCAGGTTCGGAAAATTTATGTTTAGCTGTTTTTCTTACATTGCAGGTGCCAGCTACGTACATTAAATGCGTGTGTCTTTTTCTGTTGAACAGTGTGAGGCGCTGGCGGTTTCAAATGTCTGTTTTCATCACAATACAAGCCGCGATGCGATCAAGCAACAGACTCATGCATGAAACCTGATTTCCCCTACTTCTTACTCTTTTGCATCAATACCATGTTAGTAAATTATTTAGCCAGTGGTTATATGGGGCATATGCCATTTTCTCACTGTTAATCATGGACACCGCGAAGGATTTGATTGATGGTGCACACAGATGTGTTCTGCGAAGATTCACCAGCGCAATTGTTGACCTGCGGCTACATAAAATGAAACTGACAAAAGCATCAGTTCAAACTAAGCGCCCAGAAATTAACTCAATATTTTACTGAACGATCATTTTAGCAGCAAAACTATTACCATTAGTCATGATAAGGTAGCTATCTTCCTGATAAAATAAATTCTTGGATTTTGGGTCTATTTTGATTACCCTTGTGCATTTCAATTCTTTATGCTTTTAGAGATCAAATATTTATTTTTTCTCTATTTGTTTATAAATAATTGGAAATATGCAGCTTATTACTTCAAACATCATTACTCTACAAAAAATTTGTAGAGTGTGTTTATGTATTTTGACAATTCTTTTTTTAATCACATTGAACTATTCTAGTGAATGAACTGGAATGGTAAAAGTACAGTGAAAACTAAAGAGTCAGAATTTAATTATCTTAGAAAAGAATTGTTTATAAATTTATTCTGGACATTTCAGTTCGTAAAACTGAAACTTTCTGTGAGAGATAAATTATTCATTCACTAGAGCAAATCATGGGTTACATTCTGCAAGGACAATTATATTATCTTTAATAGTCTATAATTTATAATGTTTGACATGCATGAATGTGCTGAAAATTCCAAAATGCATCTGAAGTTCACTCACTAATGGCTTGACAGTTGACACTCGCTACGAAAAAAACTATTTTCTCAAAAACTAAGAAACGTAGCTAGAAAGCATTAACGAGAATTATAAAGCATTTTAAGGAGAATACTATCGTTTATCTATTATCGTATACTATCATTATCTATTATCTATATCAACTATCATTTATCATATGTAGCTTGCTGAAGTTCAAGACATTACTTTGTACTGAAGATGTGCAAAAAATAATTCGAGCACTCTAGAAATTTTGTTAATTTCCATTAGGATTTATTCCTGTTAAGCGATTACTGTTACACAGCTGTATACCATTGTTATAATATTTAACAAACGTGATTTTAGTAGATTTAATAGATTAAATGAATAGTGCACAACATAATGAACAGCACTACAGAGGAAAGTACCCAAACCTGGGTCCGGTTACCAATGCCAGCCCCTTGATTTACAGCTCTGTAGAGTGATGTTGCCTATTGGAAAGGTGCGAAAATAGTAGTTTTTTCCAAGACGGCAGCCCAACCAATAGGTAGTGTCTTCTTCTCTTGTTGCCGGACAGTCGGGCAAACATTAGTGCAAACAGTAAGAAGCAATGTTTTTTCATGGGCTGACTCCCAGTTGCCTATTTTTGCTACATCATCGGTAAGTCTTCTAGTCATTACATTATTTTGAAGGGAACGATACAAGCTATTGATGTGGGGTATGTCATTTATTTCATTTGCCTTATAAAGATGTTTTAGCATTTGGAATATAAACGTGCTAGGGCCTAATTTGAGCTCCCTAGAGGTTAAGAACGCGGACCTGCAATATTTCGTCTTGTAAAATAAAAAACGGTATTTTGCACTCCTTACACCGTAGGAGTCTAATAAAAAGCAAGAACTTGCCCTGAATCCTATCGGTTGGAGATGGCAGAAAGAAGAGAGTCAAGAAACAATTTCAGAATTTAATCCCAGAAAATTCAAAAGAGAGAGATGCAAGAAAATTCTGAAATTATAAAAAAAGCAAAAGGAAGTTCTACCAGAGATATCTTCCCTCCCAGGTGAATAAGATGCACAGTGCAGGTTTTACAGCCTAAAATTTTGAGAGAGCTGTAGAAGATCTACCGGGAGCGGTAGCTCAGTGCATCAACTAATGTCACTGCAGCGCCTCTGACCGGGAGGTCTTAGGTTCGAGTCCTGACGGCGGCAGGACACTAGCTTTTCAGCTAGGTCGAATTCAGTCGCTGTCTGGAGGAGAATTCTAGCGGCCAGCTCCTCTGATCGGTAGTTTTCCGTGGTTTCTCCGATGAACACCAGGCGAATGCCGGAGCAGTACCCTACGAAACGGTCCACGGACCGCGCGCGATCTGTCCTTCCTGTTCCTTGTCCTATCCTCTCCCCTTACACACACACTTACACTAACATGCACTACACTACCACATATTCAGGGAGAGCGGTCGGGAGCTTAGAGCTTGTCCCGGCTGGGGCGGTGCCCCGCTGGTGGGAGAGTCCTGGTTAGGGGGAAACCCCACTAGCCGACGGTGAGTCGCGCCGGATGTCGCCATCCAGCGGGGAAGATCACCGCCATCTCCCGCGGAAAAAAACATGTACTACACTAACGGGACTAATTACCAAAGCAGTTGACGCGCCCGGAAACACGCAAAAAAAATTAATCAATCAAAATGTAGATCTATAGTGATGTGCCTAATGTGTTCACTATGGGCCCATGTAGAATATTTTTATATGCCACTTTTGTCGCACTTAAACATGTAGACTGTCCAAGACATACAAGACACTTTCTTGTAAGATGTTGAACAAGTATTTTTGTAAAATGAAATTTTTACTCATTTTTCAAAACGTTTGTGGGAACTCCCATTATGAACCTTTTTTTAGAAAACCACAAAATGCAATGTTTAGGAAAAAGTTAATTTATTCTTAAACTATACGGCCAATAATTTTAAGTAGAATATAACATTGATAATAATAACACATAATTTTAAATAGAATATAACTAAGTAAGGTATGCATTGCAAATATTTTTATTTCATTGTGCAGAAAATTGGATTTAAAAATATTCGAAAACAAAATGGGGGGGCGCGGGTTTAGGTTTCCGCCCCATTAAATGAATTGTATCTCTCGAGTGATTGCTGGAGTACTGCGAACAGGCTAAGGAACTACAATATGTAATAATTATATTTATTGTAATTCGAATATAATATAATAAAATATGTGTATTGTGCACTCATTTTGAAGAAATGGAAAAGGTTTTTTAAAAAGATATAATTTCTTGGTAAATGGTTTAGAATTTTGTATATTAAAGTGGTTGGAACATTTATAATCGTATTGACTCGTGTTGTTAAATTATTAACGCATGTATTTGTTTTAATTACTTTTGTCTTTTACCGAAAATATAACGTTTTTAATTTTCTTTTTGTAGTAATGTCATCTGATGAATTCCCCGAAACGTCATGTTGTCAATAACGTCAAAGACTCAATAAAAATGTAAGATTTAATGTGAAGACATGAGTTATCTTTCAAAATATTAAAGAAAGAATCTTATCCACGTGTATTCATAAGAGGTAGATAGTAGTAAATATTGTTTCACCACTAATTCATGTTAGAAAAGCATCTCCAAATTTTCTCGCGTAATGAGCGGCTTGTGATCAGAGAGGAAGCCGTTCTCTCAGCCTTTCCTCCACCGTCCAGCAGTCCTCAAATCCCCAAAACACACACACCCCACTGAAACGTCATAGCCTTGGCCATCCCCTCACGTTTGGCCACCCGTCGTGGTGAACTAGAGACAGCGGAGGCGCTGGGCAGCGCGTGGGAGCGAGTAGCTCGAAGAGCAGAATGTTCTGGGGAGGGAGAGTGGGAAGGGAGGAGAGAGGAGCAGCAGCAGGGCAGGTGGGTGCTAGCGGAAAGGAGGCGCACCGCGTGGGAGAAAGAAATGAAATCTCGCACATCACGGAAAGGAGCGCGCGTTCAGCTACGAAATGCTCAACTTTGCCCGAGTGCTGGAGCCACTTCGTTGCCAGCCACCGTCGCCGCCGCCGCGCCGTCCCAAGTAATGAAAACTGCGAGTTGGGGCTAATATTTAGTTAACGAAATGCGGTTCGCAAACGGTGCATGCAGCGCCACCCGGACCTACGCACGTACTTCCGTTCGTGCGTCTTTTAACACTAGAATCGCAAGCTGCAGACGACTCAAGCTGAGATTAATGAAGCTTGATTGGTTGATTTTGTCGTGTTTCTGGGCACGTCAACTGCTTTGGTCATTAGTCCCGTCAGTGTAGTGCATGTTATTTCTCCGGAGATGGCGGTGATCTTCCCTCACTGGATGGCGAGATCCGGCGCCGACCTACCGTCGGCTAGTGGGGTTTCCCCCTAACCAGGACTCTCCCACCAGCGGGGCACCTCCTCAGCCGGGACAAGCTCTAAGCTCCCGACCGGTCTCCCGGAATGTGGTAGTGTAGTGCATGTTAGTGTAAGTGTGTGTGTAAGGGGAGAGGATAGGACAAGGAAGAGGAAGGACAGATCGTGCGCGGTCCGTGGCCCGTTTGTTAGGGTACTGCTCCGGCATTCGCCTGGTTTCGATCGGAGAAACCACGGAAAACTACCGATGAGAGCAGCCAGCCGCTAGAATTCTCCTCCAGATAGCGACTGAATTCGACATAATGAAGCGTTTATGACAAATAAAGTCTACTGCAACCATGATTAGCCATTATTCACTTATTGTTTCTATAGTTGACGATACGGTAACTCAAATTATCGTGTGAACCAATACCGTGGTGTCATCCCAGTGAACCGTTGTATCGTATTCCTTCATATATAGATATATCTCATTTCTAGAGCTTAAGGACTTGTGGGTGCTTTGAAAGAACATTCTCACAGTCAGATATCTGTTTTATATCTTTATAACAGAATGCACTTTAAAAGCCGCTGAATCATTTGGTCACGCGCAAACCAGATGAAATGGGTTCCAGCCTGCACTTTACGTTCCCAGTTCTGAGAGATGTGTAGGGCTTGTCTTGAATATCTGCATCATTGGTTTCATGGCCGCATACTACGCATTCTTGAGGTAGCAGAACTCTTATTTTGCGTGCGGCAACGTCTTCTTGTCCCATTTCCAATTTACAGACAACTACGCTGGGGTAGGGGGTCCCATCGTAAACAGACTTAACACGTTTTTTCACCTCTTCTCCTCTCTTCTGGTTGCCTCACGGAATTTATCAATGGCTGAAACTTTTTTTAATTCGTAGTGCGAAGCTTCGATGCTCGTGCGGTTTTGTGCTGGTGGTGACCAAGAAAATAATTTATTTGTTGTGAATGCTACTTTTATACGAGAGAGCAGGCAGGTTTAGGTGTTGGGTTAAGTGCAGTAGTATCTAGCTTTCTAAAGCTCGCGTGCAGTTTCCAGAGCAACTGGCGAGGGGTTAAACATCGGGGTTAAAGGATTGTACAAAATGCTCCGTGTGTCAGTTTCTCCCTGTTACCTAATCCATTGCCGTCTTTTCGAAAAGTCGTTAGAGGCATCAATTGACAATTACTGCACCAAAGCGATGTTAATTCTCAGTTCCTTTACTGAAGCAAAGAAAGGAAAATGAAATACATCAGTTATATTTGAAATTGTCAATTGACAATATAATTCTACATTTTGAATACTTAAGATCTTCATTTCAAAACGCGGGTACTTAAAGAATGCAAAAATTTCACTTTCTACCTTCAGGTTTGGATGTTTAAAAAAGATTGTTACACTTCCGCCCCTAAGAGAAATTCGTTAATTTTTTCGCGGTATTGGTACATAAAACAAATGAATGAATTAAAAACAAATGAATAAACATACATAAAACAAATGAATGAATGACTTAATTAAATGTAATACAAAACGCAATCAAGCAACGACTTGACCATTGAAACATTCCTTCCATTTACCAAATATATTTCAAGAAGGGAGAATTAAAAAACAACTTTCTGTATTTGGAGAGAAAATAAGAGCAATGTCGGGGGAAGTTTCCTTATGTCACAGAATCTCTGGGCATCTCAGGCGGGCAAGTAAATCCTGGGAGCACAGTGTAACAGGCCTACAGTACACGATGGTGACTATATTCTAATCTTTAAAAAAATTGGAAGTGTTTGTTGTATTACTAGGGCCCAAAGGTTAATGCTCTATCAAAAGAAGAAATATGCATCCAAGTATGCAATAACAATGTTTAAATGTACCACAAAATGATTGGCATTTAAGGTGAAACTGTGTTGGTAGTTTGCTAGCAACCTTTTATAGAGAAGAAAAGATCGTTCTACGTCACAATTTGTGATACAGCAATATAACAAGTTATTTCTGACGTTAAAGCCTGCTCATTGCTGTCCAGTCGGGAACTATTGTCTTCCTTGAGTATGTGTGAAACAATTTTCGGAGCTGAATACCCAGGATTCATTTTTAAATTTACTTACAATTACTTTCGCTACATATCCCCTTGCTGTTTTTAGAATATTGTCTACTTCTTCTATTAATTCTAGAAAATCAGACAATTGCACATCTTTTTTCTCTGAGTGATTTTTGATGTTAAAATTCCAAGAAATGTAGCTCAAATGTTCCTATATTGAATAAGAATTAATTAGTTATTTTAAAACTTGAATGGACCCACTGCTCCCACGATTCAATTTGTCCACAATTTGTGAGATATTTAAGAAATTTCTTCTGTGATATGAAGCGGCATCCAACCAAATACCCCATCTTGTTCGAACTAGTTTTGATAGAAGAGGTATGTGAGTAGCAAATTCTTCGAAAATTTGAAATCTCTATTGTGAATTGAGAATAACGTTTTTCATGTTTGAAACGAATGTTTCAATTTCTGGGTACATAGAACTAACTTCTTCGCAAACTTAATGAAATGCATGTGCAAAACAAGAAAGATATATCAATTTTGGATAAAAGACTTTTAGATCCGATGTCACGATAATCGTATAAAAAGCAGCATCGACCTCTAAAAGAAAAATGTGATGCTCAATGAGTCTGGAATATAAAATCTGCAGTGCAATTTTAAGGGTGAGCAATGGTGTTTTTTTTTATTAGCTAATGTATTAACTCTTCTGTATTAACTAACTTGGCTTTCTCTATTTGAGTCTCGAACACTCACTATCACGTTTATATTGAATCGATCACACTAAACAGTGGTTTTCTCCAAATATCCAAATATTTTCCAAATAATCTAAATATTTATGCCCTTAAAGGTATTTTGAATGTTAGTGAAGATTCAAATATAGAGACTGTCCGGGGAGGAAACGTGTCAAGTTCAAACATTAGCTCTTAAGACAATTTTAAGCACATTTTGTCTAATAAACTACTTGAATATTCTGAGCCGCAATAAGCACTCAAAAGTTGGTTTGAAAATATGATTTCTAGGTAAAATATTTGCGTTGTATAAACGCTTCGGAAACAAGTAAATTGTATAAATAAATGAATATATTTGATCAGAAAGAAAAATTAACCCAGAAATAGAAAAGTACCCAATTTATGCAGTTCGACTGCTTTTTATTTCTCGGTTAATTTTTCTTTCTGAACTAATATATTCTTTTATTTTGTTAATAATAAATTATTTACATGTTCACGGAGTGTTTATATGCTTCCACAATGCAAATTTTTACCTAGAAATAATATTTTGAAACCGACTTTTCAGGGCTTATTTTTTGTTTGCAATTTTTGAGTGCAACTTTTAAATGCACAATTTCCACAGAGAAATATTAACTGTAACCAATGCTTTACTTGTATTTCGAGAATTCACAAAGTTTATTACAAGGTGTATTACTTACAGCAGGCCTACAAAGCATTTTGCACTTTCGCTGACGTCGGGAGCCGCGCGCGAGTCACTCGAGTGCAAATCCGGGAAGCTAAAGAGGGTGGGATGAGACCCATTCTAGGTGGAGAGGCCACGAATGAGAATGCACAATTCGAACCGTAGAGCGAAAACTGAAATAGCAATCGGCGAGAACATGACGGACTGTTACACACAGTTCATGGAATATTACCTTTTGCATTATATTCGAAATGTTTGTTATCAATAGATGACAATGCGAAATATGAAACTAAAACGAATTGGACATACGTACATATTTGAGATGGACACCAAGTATTATAATTGCTTGTAGGATTGATACTGTAATTTCCTGAGCTGCGATGTAATCACAAATTTAGTGTTGTGCTAAACACAAAATTGTTATATTGAATTGTTTTTGTTTGACAGTAATGAAGTGTTTTTGAATAACTACTTTAAATGAATCACACGGATCTATCAAACCTAAACATCTTAAAAAGTAATTACATTTTGCTCTAATGTCCGCTACGGGTACATTATATGGTTCTAGTATCAAATAACGAACACACTATTTTTTCACAATTGCTTACGACATTGTATAAAAATATTGAGCTTTTTCAATTCTGTTTAGCAAGACCCATAATAATCTCATGATTACCCCTAAGATATTTTCAGAGAAGTTTGCTCGTAGGTAGCTCTTCTTCAGATTCATAATAGGAAAAGTTATCACAAATAAATGTGCTGTCAAACATTATATTCGATACATAAGAGTGAACAGAAGCACAAAAACAGTGAGTTAGGGCCCTTGTAACTAGAAATACGTAACATTATCAATTTAAGTAACTGGGCAAATTATTTCACATGAATTATTGCATTAGACACCCAAGCATTCAATCTAAGTGCAGTATAGTCCCCCTGTGCGCTGCCCCTTTCCCGTAAAGCTGAGTACCCCCACTACTTGCACTTTCGCAGCAGCTCTGGCGGCCAGCATTAGGCTCTTGAGTGCAGAATGCCCGCGGGAGCGGACTTTGTGCAGGCATGACTTATATTAATCGACAAAATTGACTCAAGTGCTTCGTTCTTATTCTTTATTGCTAGATTCTTCTTGTAATTTCAGCTTCCAGGTGTTGAGTGGCCAAAAGCCTTTTTGAACTCCCAACAACAATCTCATAGTATTTACAGAATTGAACTCGATCATCCGTTAGAAAATCTCGCTCCCAAAATTCTTAACAAATCGACATAATACAGCTGCTTCACATGCTTTTGGAGCCATGAAACTAATAATGTTTAATCAAATATTTTTGCAAGGGTTGGCAATAAACTGATAGGATGGTAACTGCCGGCTAATGAGGGATTCTTATTTGGTTTGGGAATCGGTATGATGACAGCGTGCTTCCATGTTATGGGAAAATATCCGATTCTGAGACACGAATCTATATAAATAAAAATGAATCGCCGAAATGTATGTATGCATATAACTTCCAAACGACAGCACAAAATTGGATAATTCTTTTTTTGGTGTGTGTGTGTGTGTGTGTGTGTGTGTGTGTGTGTGTGCATGTTTATTGTTAGGATATGGTTTGTATAAAAGAGAGTTTTAAAAATCGAACCGATTTTTTTAAAAAATCGAACGGATTCTTTTTAAGAAAACCGAACAGATTACTGTTCGATTTTTTTAAAAATTATGTTTTTTAAAAATCGAACAGAATTTTTTTTAAAAATCGAATAGAAATTTTTTAAACCTCAAAATATGAAAAGTGAGTAAGTGAGTGAGAGAGAGAGAGAGAGAGAGAGAGAGAGAGCGAGGGGGCGAGAGAGGATGGAGTGAGGTAGGGAGGGAGTAAGGGAGGGAGAGAGGGAGGAGGAGGGAGGGAGGGAGCGAGTAAATGACAAGCAATGATGGTTACCCCCTGAATCGTCGTCGCTCTGTTGAAGACGGAAAAAAATAACGTTGCAAGTCAAAAATAAGGATGTCGTAGTCAACAACAGCTGTATTGTTCCGAATTCGCCACTGCTTTCCAAAACATTTAAAACGCACTTCAATGTTGAGTACTGCAATTCCGTCAAGTCGATTAAACATGTTTACAGGTACGTAACGAAAGGAAACCACATGGCTGTATTTGGTATTGAAGCTTCAAACAATAACGATGAAGTTTCTCAATATCCGATGGGAAGATATGTCCGTAGCAATGTGGCTATTCTGAGAATCTTGGAATGGACAATGAGTTTATTTCACGGCAGAAAACACAACGCAAGCGATAACGCCGACAAGCTTCTTCGAGACATACGCAAGCGATCTATTTGCAAGAACACTGCCTTTCCCGGAAATACCAAAATATTTTACATGAAGTGCGGCATACAAAAAATTCCAACGTCGGAAACAAGGACAGCCTGTACCGGGACACGGGAATGACTGTTTTGAACCGATGCATTGGGGAGCATTTATACAGTTCACCCAAGCTATGACGAATGTTTATACTTGCGTTTGTTATTAATGTTCGCGGACCAACTTTATTCGAATTTCTACGAACGATCAATGGTGAATTGTGCGCAACATATCGAGAAGCCTGTCAACGTTTACAAATGTAAAAGGATGATATTCATTGGGATCACATACTCGCTGATGCTGTTATATCGTCCACTTCGCATCAAATTCCAACACTTTTTGCCGTCGTAATTTCAACGTGCTTTTCATCGAACCCACATAATTTGAGGAACAAATACAAAGACAAAATAGCTGAAGGCATTTTGCATTGAGTACGTTCAACAACGGCATATCCCGAACTTGAAATTTGCGCAGAGATACACAAACTGCGCACAAACGAGCATTAGAGGCAGTCGATCGAACATTAAGAGATTTGCGTAGCACTCCGGACCCAAAGCGAACTTCTTCGGAGGCGTGATGATTCTACTGGCTGGAGATTTTCGCCAAACGCTGCAGGCTATTCTCATATCAACAGCTGATGATGAAATAAATGCTTGCTTGAGGACATCAAATTTATGAAGATACGTGAAAAATCTCAAGTTAACAACGAATATGCGAGTGGCGTTACAAAATGACATATCGGCGGTAGTGTTTTCAAATGCATTATTAGGCATTGGCAATTGGAAAATTCCTGTTGACACATCTGCTGGTCTCATTTAATTTCCACCAATGTTTTGTCAATTCACGTCAAAGGAAGAATTAATATGGAAAAAGTTCCCAAATATTGGTGTAAATTATAAAAACATACCAACTACTAATGCCACCTGACATTCCTTTTGAATTAAACGTGTCCAGTATCCTGTCGGCCTTGCATCCGCCATGATTATTAATAAATCCCAAGGTCAATCATTAGAAGTGTGTGGAATAAACCTTGAATTGCCGTGTTTTTCGCATGGTCAGTTGTAGATTTGCGTGCTCGAGAGTCGGCAAACCATCGACGCTATTTGTTTTCTCTCCGGAAGAAAAACGAAAAATTTGGTACATTACAAAGCATTACAATGGTTGTGGTCGAATTATTTAAATGTAATTTTATTTCATTGTATTGTATACGGTAGATTTTTTCATTTTTGTCATAAAGTACGTAACGTGTAACATTTCTGATACTTTTGAATTTGATGGGTTAATCACTTTCGATACACTAAACGTGTCAATATATGGAATTATTGATAATCCGACTGATTTGAATTTACCGGAAGTAGAAACCGTAAATAGTACAATATCAGATGTTTCAAATAGGTTCCGAAATAACAAATTAATAGTAAACGAAAAGAAAACTGTTTTAATGCAGTTTTCCATTTCAAATAAACAATTCTGTGCTCCATTGAAAATGAACAGTGTACCATTGACTGATGTTAAGGCAACAAAATGTTTAAGTCTCTCAATTCAGTCAAACCTTAAATGGAACGTCCATTTAAATGAATTGAACACAAAATTCAGTTCATTATGCTAGGCGTTCAGAATTCTTGCAAATTCAGTCAGCCTTCATACTGCTCGTTGTGTATACTTCGCGAATGTTCATTCCCGCCTGAGATATGGCATTATATTCTGGGGAAATACATCTTATAGCTCCCAGACTTTTAGATTACAAAAACGAATTGTACGAATAATAACCAAATCCCACCCACGTGATTCTTGTAAGCCTATCTTCATTAATGTAGGAATTCTACCATTACCGTGTCTTTTTATTTACGAACCAGTGGTTTTTGTAAAAATTGCTTAAGGGCGGGAATATATTTTCAGAAAATGGCGAAGTCTATTACTATAACACTCGACGTAGAAATCATATTCATCAGGTGACAGTATCAATAGCTCATTACAAAAAATTCACATACAATACATGTACATTATTTTACAACACTTTGCCAGATGACATTAAACGATTAAATTCAATAGAAAAGTTTAAATCCCAAGTAAAATCGTTTCTGCTGCATAACTGTTTCTATACAATTAGAGACTATACTGAGCATCACAAGAAAAGTAACATTAATTTTAACAATGATACATAGTGCATTAATTACCATTTTGACTGTATAAATGAGTATAAACAACCTGTAACAACTATTGTAACACAGCTTCCGGGTCAATGACCCCCATCTCGATCAGGTTTTTCGTCCAGTTTCCCTGATCCATTGAGCAAATGCTGAGATGGCCCCTTGTTTTGCTTCTGGACATAAATGTAACTTCATTTTCTGTGCACGTCTTCTAGAATTCAGTGGGAAATACAATTATTTAAATTATCGTTTCCATGTTGTCGCAGCAGGAAGTAATAAGAGCCAAAATTTATTGCTTATTTATCCTTGAAAATAGATTTTATTACATGGGAGTTTTTTTGTTTTTTTTTCTCCCTTTCAAAATTCAAAATTTAAGTAGTATATGACTTAGTGTAGGGATCACAGAATTTTGAAAATGTGCACACAATTCACTTTTCCCCATAGCACGTCATACGCAGTTTTTTAACTGTTTTTTGACGTAAAATAAATAAATAAATAAAAAATAAAGTATTACATTTACTTAATCTGCGACTGTACACCACCCCTGCGAAGCGGAGGTGAGCATAAATAGTAAAACACGTCTTTCAGGATTTTCGAAAATATTCACAAATATATATATATATATATATATATATATATATATATATATATATATATATGACGATGGCCAGACCAGAGGAAGGGAAGTTTTGACTATTATAGTACTTATATTATCGTGTCTATGGCGTTTTTTAATTGGCAGTTTGGATATGATTCTTTTTATTCCTTTCGGTAATGTTAACTTAATTCGTGGGTGTGGTCCGTAATGGGGATTATTCGATGCTTTATAGATTACTTCATGAGATGGATGTGGTGTTGGTGGTAAAGGTGGACGATAAATAATTGACGAAATAAAATGTATATTTATTTTTGTTTATTTTGTATTTAAATTGGGAATGTTGGCGACAAATATGGAATTCTATTGGGAGGGGAGTCCGTTGACGTCGTTCAATGTACCTAAATGTGTTCTCTGGTACGTTACATTTTTCTTTTCTAGAGGACCATATTTTTTTATCCACTGGTACATTATATTTTATATGACCTGGTGATGAGGGTTCACTTGCACTGCTGGCAGCTCCTGAGAGCTTTTTATATTCTGACTGCGTAGCATCACTCACTGTCCTTTTGCGGGTGAACGCTGCCTCCAGGTTTGTGGGCTGGCCTGCCAGCTGGCCCGGCTGAGTGTCCATGGACACGGTACTGACCTCGGACTCATGTTATAGGTGTGAAGTTTGTTGCTGTATTTCCATAACGTCCGAGGTGACACCATTGAGAGAGATGAAAGATACACCATCGGAGTTCGTTGTAGTGGTGTCCATGCCTTGTAGGATTTGTGCGGCTGCGCATAATACTTCGAGCATGTTTGGATCGAAACTAGATTTATCGAGTTATTCGTTACCGGGACCCGGCAATTAGAGTTTTTCTGTCGAAAATTCGCCATTTCCCGCCGCACGATTAAAATTATTTTTTTTTCGAAAGAAGTAATCTGAGGAGAAAAATTGGAAGAATTTTGCAATCCAATATACAAAAAAATAATAAAATGTTAACAATAACTTTAATAGGAAGGAAAAATGTATGATGTTCAGTGGTGAAATATACTATGCAATGCTACAAAAAAGCAACAAATATTTTCATTTCCTTCATGTCTTGTACTCATTTAATCATCTCTTATTACAGGACTCATAATATGAATAATAATAATAATATAATAATAATAATAATAATAATAATAATAATAATAATAATAATAATAATAATAATAATAATAATAATAATAATAATAATATGAAGTTTCATGAAATTCCTGGCCCTAATTATCACTGTTGCACATGCGCGTCTGATTGATGAAAAAAAATAGATTTTTTCTCAGATCTTCCAAAGTCAAGGGGAGAACTGTTTCGGGTTACCTGACAAGATTTATTGCAAAGTACAGTAACTACTGATGAACTACTACTGAAGAACGTTTAAGTATGTATTTTACATCACTAAGAGAGGTTCGGTTTGGCGCGAGCGAAGGGGCCCGACCCGGCCCGAAGCGACAGGGCGAGGCACAAGGAATATTTTAGCCCACTGGAGATGAGGCAGGCGGGGCATGTTGTCCTCATTACTAAGATTTGGCCTTTGTGAGAAGTGTTCATAACTCTTGGATAGTCAGGACCCTAACTAGCACGTTTGAAATGACAAGGTCGAGCTTTTCCAAAACTTGACGTGGCAAATTAATTACGAGATATCCTGACACACGAGAAACACCTCGCTGGATAATAAGAACTGCAAACTCGATATTGGACGCGGTGACCTATTTCAAATTACAAATCGGATGAGAAACGAAATTGGATCATGGCAGGAGTAGCGCCGATCTAGGTGCAGAAACTGTCGGGAGACAGGTTCGGTCTGACGGGTGTAGGAGAAAATCGAGACGTCGTGGTAGCGGACACGAATTGCGGGTAGCACCCGTGCACTCTATTCGATTTAAACCGACTCAAACAGAATGTCACGCAGTGACTCCCTGTCTCACTATTTCACTCACTTGAACGCCCAGATACAGTCTCACTCTTTGTACCCTTGATTGGACACAATCACGCTTCAAATTCGACTGCGACAGTTCGGATTACTTTCAACAAAACTACGTGTTCACTCAGCCATTGCGCATTCACTTCTAAATGAAATGCGACATGATGGAATATTCGCGAAGAAAAGATAAGTATATTATCATTTTTTATCATTTTAAACTTGGAGTGTGTACTGTACGTTACAAAAATTGGTTGGTTATCAGGGGGTTAAAACTACGTTTTGTGTTAGCTCTCGTGAGTGTGATTAAGTCGTCCTGACTTTTATGTATGGTAGGAGGTACGTGATTGTGATCTCGCCCTTCCACGAACGAATAAATTCCCTGCGTCTGCAGTGATATGTACTTTTCTAATGCCCAGCGTGGGCTCTCAGGTCGGGTCCCATGACTTCCATGGTTAGCTCAAGAAACATTATAACAAAGAACGAAATTAGAGTTACCCGATTTTCTTGAATATACGCCCGTGTAGGGAAAGTATGAGGCCCCCTCCGCCTCAGTTTTTTGGATGATTTTGGAAAATTTGGTATGCACTTCGGTATGTAATTTTCTATGTACTTCGTTCTTATGTTATTCGTTTCACTAATGTTTAACAATTTGAAATCCCCCATCCTGCTGTACTATAACTACAACAATCTGGGACCCTCGGTATGGGTGGAGAAACCACGGAAGACAGAGGAGAAGATGGACTGATGAGCGATGCAAAGCAGCTGGTCCCACCTGGACGAGACTGGCCCAAGAGAGAACAAAATGGAGGCAACTGGGATATGAAAAGCAAAAAGAAGATGATGATCTACAGTGCTATTAATCGATTTTAGTGAAATTGAGTGAACTTTAGTGAAATTGAATATCAACCTACTGTAACCCTGCTAAAGCAGGAGGCCTTTGCCCTTTACGGGATGTTATAGGCTAATAATAATAATAATAATAATAATAATAATAATAATAATAATAATAATAATAATAATAATAATAATAATAATAATCCTCCTGTCTCTCACTAACGGTTAGACCACTTCCAATCACCAATCGAGACAAATGAGGGCGACGCGCCTGGGTTTTCTGATGGGGATCTGATCATAATTTTTGAGGATCTATAAAAAAATTACGAACTTAAATGGACGTAAATGTAGCTTCACTATGCGCATGTTTTGTTGAGCTCTTTGTTTGCTTGTAGTGGTAATAGAACTGAGGATGAGTTACTATTTTGTTAGCTATTGAGAAAAATCATATCTGCAGTTCGTTTACCGTTACAAATAAGTTTTCTATAACTCAGGAACGAAAAGGTCTAGTTTTTGAAAGTTTAATCTTCCACTTTTTAAGGAAAAGGATTTTGAAACTCAAGAAAGCGTGCGCAGATGATTTTCTCTCCCATATGCCACATAGAGGTTTTACGGTTTTTGACTAAATAAATATCTAACACAAGTGAAACGCATTTTGGGTGACTTATGGTAATAACATTATTGATGGATGTCTTATTCAATTTCTCCCGACAAGAAAAACCGATTGACACAGTTCTGAGCCGGTTCCGTCTTGGTTATTATGGAAGAATTGTGAAGCTAACGCGTATTTTTTATGTTTTATGCACCGTCGAGTACATTGTTGAAACGCTGTGAGTTACTATTTCTTTCTGGTATTTATAAGAAATCTTTACGACTTTTAAATTATATTGACGATAATTATACATAATATAATGAAACAAAAAAGGCACGCAAGTATTTCAATCTATGCTATTTATGTAACTTTCTATGCCGGTAAAATGAAGGGGCCAGGCAACTGTTTTATATTTAAAATTTATTTTCATTACCACAGTGCAGTGAACAAATAAAAGAACTTTTTAATCTGAAAATATCCCCGTATGCGCTAATCTAAGTGAGTTGAGAAATGAGACTTTTCGTTCCGAGATATTCAATTACTAGCCCCCTGATGTTTTCCGGAATTTTGAGAAAGGGGAAACTTGTATTGGATAAAAGGTTTTTTAAACTGTAAGGATACAACAAGTATCAAAATACTTATTATGTGATGTCAATGTGGTAGAAAATGCACAGTGCAAGTGAGGTTGTAATACAGACAGCCGCCCATTTACGAAAATATTGAATCCGAGTTTTGTAGGTAGGAAAATCTCTCAAGTTGCATTTAAATAAAAAGAAGCCGTAGTTTAGTGGATATTTAAAAAAAATAATGTTGTTTCATATTGAACAATGATATTCTCCAGAACACTCTATATACCGTTCCTTTGTGTAAGTTACTTTAAATATGTACAATTGTTAAGAAATCCGAGCATTCGGTATCGTAATTCTGAGCCAAAATAGCATTATCATTTTTTTATTTTTTTGCATTAATTACACTCAGAGCAGTGGAAATGATAATACATAATTAACTTTAAACCTAATTGCTCTACGACATTTCCCGTATGAGGTAAGGATCCAGCAGAAAACACTTCGCTTTATCCAGATTCCTATTTGTCAATTGCAAGATTTGTTGCATAATCCCAGATAACCCATCCATCATCAGCAACAAGCACAGCTTACGAAACGAATGCTGTAATTTCCTTTCGCAAATTGCGGTTGTTTTGAGCGCGTTATTACGCCGTTCGGCGCACTGTTCTCTATCGATCTGCGAAGAATGGTCTCATTTTGTCCTATAAAGTATTGAAAAGCAGCCGGATTATGGTGTGAATCCCTCACAGGGTTAGCGCGGCCATGTTCGTGTCCCCTTCGGGCGATTTAAGAATGAATGGGGATGAATCGTTAATGAAGCGCAGTATTCTGCTCTCGCTATCAGTGCTCTCCACTCCACTCCCCCTCATCGCCCCCTCCGGTTCCCCCTCCAGCCCGCCTCCCACCCCTACCCCAACCTTCGTCAGACAGAGCGAGCGCTTCCCCTCCCGAGAGGGGAAAACTCTTCGGTAAAAATTGTTACGAGTGCTTGGGAGGTAATTTCGCTGTACAAAGCACTGATGACATTTATCTTTTAGTTTGCTGGGAGGTTTTGATTTCGGATCGACTTTGTGAAGTGCTTTGCCGCGTTGTTAGTGATGCATTAAAGCAGGGTGTTTGAAGATACACGAGTGGCAAGGTTCGAGATTTGTTGAGAGAGAGTGAAAGATAGCGAGGGGAATGAGAGGCCATGGGAGACAGAGATAAAGAACAGAACTCTTCATAGTCTCTCCTTCCAATAAAAAATCAAACTAATGGAGGGCAATTGGGGGCAATAATTCGGTATTCAGAACAGAATGTTTCCACTTTTTTCTTGTAATTTGTGTCAATTATGTTTGTGCAAATCTAGCATAAACTAAACATTTTTAAATGTTCACCAAGAAGAAATATACTCATCAAATGCCATTTAAAACATTTTAAAATTATCATAAACGTATGCAATTAACACTGATGCACTAATCTTTTAGGACAACAAAACATCATCATTCATGCACAAGCCTACACTATCAAGAAAACTTAACCCACTGTCCGGTCCGAGGCATCGCCTCGGCTATCAGCAGCGGCTGGGGCGGCGGCAGCGGTGGCAGTGGCGGTGCTCTGATGGCCCTCAGGCGTTGTACACAGTTCCACCCCACGGTCCACAGTTCGAGTGCTGCCCACGGTGAAACTGCCCTTGCTGCACGTCCGTTATCGGTTCTCATGAGTCCCCAGCGACGCATGACTGTCATTGGCCCGCGCGGTAGAACGGGGCAGAACTTATCGCTTTCTACGGCCATTTGCTGACGGAGTGCGGGCAGAATCCGCGAAGATCCCTGCGGCACCTCCCGGCTGCTCGTTCATGAAGTGAACTGCGACCGTCTGTCCGCCTCTCATCAACCGAATGGTAGTCTCAAAGAGCTACCGCTCCGAATCGGAATCCAAGTGCACGTGGTGATTTTGGCCCACGTCTTCTCTCATAGGTGATGACGATGGTGATGGCGTAGACTAGGCACGTCAAACCGCGCCCGCGCGAGCTGCTTGCCCGCCTGGGGAGCCCGGCGCTCGTACAAGCGCGGGCAACTTCCTCTGACACCGGTCTCGTTTCCTCTCCAAATCCAGAAACGAGTGTACATGCGCAAGCTGAAGTGGTGCGCGGCGAAGTATAGTGGCTTCATACGTAAATTTGTTGGCCGTATTTGTTCGATCAAACAACCGGGATTTGAATTAAGATTATATTCTTTACTCTTTATTCATGTATATTTTCCTTTTAAATGCTGTAGTGTATAAACATTTTTGCTTACAGGCAGGACTATTTTTGAATGACGAATTATTTCTTTCTTTTCGGTTTGTTTCGTATTTTTAAATCATTCAGTTACTTATTTAGCACATTAGGGGGCGAAGGGAAGTGGGAATTGGAAGTGTAAGGGCAGAGGCGTTGGTGCGGACGATCTTCTGTGGTGCTGTTTGTTTTCAGGTGCTGAGGAGGCCAAACACTGGAAGGAGAATGCCTGAGGCCCGCGCCAAATAAATAAATAGTTTAAAAACAAAAATCGGATAGATTAGCATGTACTCGGCTTCTGACGGCAGGTTTTCCCCTTCAGGGTTTTTTTCCTTAGCCGTACCTTATGGTCTCTTTTCCGCGGCATTGATGCGATGGAGAGACCATTTGGGGTGAATACCAGAATACGAAAGGTCAGAACGCGGTAGAATGTAGGTATTGTAATAGCTTAAAGGCCTTCGGCCTAGCCACTTAGCATCATGTTTTCTAATTTGTATGTAATAATTACCTATTAAATAAAAAAACATTTATTTAGCAATAATGTGAAACCAATTAACACGTCTCTATGAGTTAAGAATTATCGCTTCCGGACGGACAGTTCCTTCAACGGACAAGAATCTTTGTTGAACCTTCTAACCTGAACGTAGAAAGTTAATGCTATTATAATGCAAATGCTATGTTTAATTTTAGTCTCAATTGAGAATTCGAAATCTGATATATTATTTCATTGTAATGGGTAATTTCTTTGCTTGGAAGTAAAAATTGGGAATTAATAAAGCTAAATTGGTGTTAATAAGTGTCAAGTAACTTCTCCCAATGATTGCCATGAGCCAGGTATCCAGTGACGTACCGCCAATTCGGGACAATTTGTATAAACCTTACTTCTACATCTCGCGTCAGTTTCTCAGGTCGCAGGCTCCGCGAGCTCTAGTTAAGCTAGTTATCTTGCCCGTGACCTTCACATGTCTGGCGTAGTCGATGGCGTCCCACGAAGGCGACAACCGCGTCGCTACACTATACCTTCTTTATTTTTCGTTCTGTGACGCGTGGGAGATGCGTGGCTTGGGCGCGGTGACGTCTGACTTATCAGCAGTGCAGCTGCCCTTGCTCGGATGGACCCCTCGCGTCGATGGGGGAGAGTGCCAAGGCTGGCGTATGCGGACGCGACTTACAGTCCGAAGACGAGCCCCTGTGCACTTGTCCAGCGGAAACTTCAGTTCGCTAAAACGCTCCAAGCAAAATATTCTGCAAATTCGTGGCGAATATATACGGGGACCGCCCTATAACAATATCCTACGTGTTTTCGTATCGAAGATTATTCCAAGTTGTCTTTGTAAGCCTTTCACTTGCCGAGAGCACAGTATGTTGGCGTCCACATTTGGTTTGACAATCATCTCCTCCCAGATGTCGAGTTGCATCCGCCGTTGCCACATCGCTCGCAGCTGCATCTCCGTCCATTCGAGTGACCCATCTCTTGTCCCTCGTTGGTTGCTCCGATTTCCCCTCTCGCAGATCGCCGTTCCCCCCCTCCCGGCAACCGACAGCCCCCCTTTCCCCCTTCCGACGCCGCGCGCTTCTGTTGCGGTTCCCCAACAGATTCGGCCACATAACACGAGAAACCTTTTCCCAACTCAGCAGTGCAATTCGGGAACGTCCACCCACCCCCAGCGCGCCGCGCGTTGCACATCGACGCGTCCGCCCTCGACCGTCGCGTGGCGCGCCACGCAATACCCACGCTCCCCCTCCCCACCCGCGGGGCGAGCGAGCGCACGAAAACAATGTCGCACCGCGCGTGAGTGCTGTTTATTGCGGTTTTTCATTGGACCCACTCCCCGCCTCTCGGCGCTCGCCAGGCGCGTCATGCGAGGCGCGCGTAGGGGCGCGACCCGTTGCCCGGGAGAGCCCAAGAGCCGGCGCTGCCCCTCTCGTCCCGCCCCCCCTGCCACCTCGCCTCTCTCGTCCGTCCATCTCGCCCCGCCCCTCTTGTCCGTCCCTTTCATTATGCTCCTCTCTCACCACCTCGTTCTCTGGACACGTCTCACCCGCCCCGCATGCCCTGCTCCGCAATGCTCGCTCCTTTCCTCCATTCTCTCGTCCTGCCCTGCCCCGCTCGCTCAGCCCCCCTCGCCACTATCCCCTCCCGCCCCATATGCTATATCTAGTCTCTTTCACTACGTCCCTCTCGCCCCGTCGCTCTCGCCCCGTCCCTCTCGCCCCGTCCCTCTCGCCCCGTCCCTCTCGCCCCGTCCCTCTCGCCCCGTCCCTCTCGCCCCGTCCCTCTCGCCCCATTCGGATCTCGCCAGCCAGCGGGAGAAGACCACCGCCACCTCCTGCGATACAAAACTAGCACTACTACTTACCGCCTTATGACCAGTAATGACCTTGGTGTTTGACACAAACACAGCCACCTTAGCAGTTGACGCGCCCGGAACACTAATCAATCATTCAATTGAATTCTTGTTCTGATCACAAACTCCAACTTCTCACCAGTCCAAAGCAGGAAGGGAGAAGAAGTCGAGGAGTGGCGTATAGCAAAACGGGCTCGTTGCCCTTCGCCAGCTTACTGCTCTCGCTTATCGCCGGCCGCCTTGCCCTCGTCCCTCCTCTTGCCGGGCCGTTGGGTCGTTATACGCACTACTTATTGATACACAATCCGAAGAACCGAACACTTGTTTCATTTCAGTAACGCAGGGTGCCGCGATGAGATACACAAGCCCTTAGTAAGTTCTTCACAAAACCTCAAACTGCAGACATTTTCACCGAATGAATACTTTACTTATAATGAAATACTCTATTAGCTGAAATCAGTTATAAAGAGTTATGCTCATTCTCAATAGATAAAAAATCCTCATGAAAAAATGCTTGTATCTAGTACTTGGTATATTCGGTCCTGACAAAACATCTTAGTTACGGTTAAAGCCTTGCAATTTTGGTCTGTATTTCTGTTAAGACGTAATTCTGCAGGGTTCGTTGGGAAAATACATGATGGTTTAGAATTAATGTTGAAAACGTCTAGGGCTTGTAAGGAAGTAATATATCATAGTTTTGTCCAATGAACATGTGCCAAATCTCAAAGCAAGTTCCACTGCCTCTGCAGCAACTCTGGCAGGGAGGTTGTAGGGCACTTCCAAGGTTAAAAATGAAGTACTCTGTTATGGAGACAGTGATGCTAAAACTAGCACTTTTCTGCTGTACTCTATGAATCGAATATTACGTGCTCGATGGTGACGACCAACGGGGCGGAGCGCTAGTTAAGCGCTAAAGTAGTTTGTCTCGCACCTTTCCAATTTTATGACAGCGTATTGTTTCCCATTCCTTAAATCTCAAACTATTCCTATGACTCCGATACACAGAAAACATTTCTGTTAAGATTCTCACGTTCTTTGTGCTTGGAAATATCATAACAAATCAGGAAAAATATCTTAATTATCTTAATTGCAGTACTATTTCAATACAATATCCAAAATTCAAGCCAACTTCATGCAGTTCCAAAGAGGCCAAACCTCTCGTTTGCTTTTTAACAGTAGAGAAATAATAAGTTTTGATTACCGAACAAAATATTTAAAATTTCTTTGACGACAAAATAAGTCGGGCCCACGGGAACAAACTCGTTTGATTCACGGGTAACCTAGCTGCCTCGCCAGGAGAGCAAGCAATCATCTCCCAGTCGGCGTTGAGTAGAAATCGCGTTCGAAAATATAATTATAGTTAAATATTATGAAGATTAATAACCATTTATTTTTCCCCACTATGAATCACTTTACCACTCTAGCGCTTTACGGTTGGCGGATCATACATTCTAAATAAAGTTTGCAAAGGAAAAGAAATTAAACTTAAAAAAATTGTAAATTAATAAATTCACCACGTTCTAAAAATCGAAATGAAGAAAAGTAAATGAAATTACATTTAACTTTCACGTGATTAAAACCATAAATCTCAAAAACAAAACACAACTAAACACTGTGGAACTAACACGCGCAAACAACCGGAACGCGAACTTCGTGAGTACAGTATGATACGGCAACTGAGGCATGTGGCGCCGCAGCTGCGGCTGATCCAGCAGCCGAACATGTCCCTCACTACAAACGTTAATAAAATCTAAAGATGTTCACCACAATTTGTGGTAAATGTATAATGATTCGAGGTATTATTTTGCTAACTTAATTGTTGTTATGATCAATTATGTTAATGAGGATTTAAAACAATTTTGAAATCTTAAAACGAGGGGTATGTTTATTTACCGGAGAAGCCTACAAGACTCTGTACTTCATTGTTAGCCACCGGCCCGCTATAGGATTTGTCTGAACGGTAATGGATTTTCGACACTTGCGACTAGGTTCAATTCAACCGCGGTCCAAAGAATAATTCTAGCGGCTCACTGTTCTCATTTGTAGGTTTTCATGGTTTCTTCGATCAATACAAGATGAATGGTGGAGCAGTACCCTAATAATCGTGCAAGGACTACGCGAGATGTTCTCTTTCTCTTCCTTATTCTTCCCGCTCCCTTTCTCAAACACATACATACATGCACTAACGGTTCTCCCAGGTCAGCGGTGTCTCACTGGGAGAGAGACTTGCTGAAATAAACAAACAGCGAGTCGACGTGGAGGTCGGCGCCGGATTTAGCCATTCAAAAGAGGAGGAACACCGCTACCTCCTGTGATGAAACATTCACTACTCTTAAATGACTAGTGAACTTAGCAGTTGACGTGCCAGACACACCAATGAATCTGTCAAACGGAATTACACAAGGGACATTTATGGCAGATCATCCCTGATTAGTCAACTCATTTCACGCTGGTGTTTGACAGGTGATGGACTCTCATAGAGACAATATTTATACAACATCGTTATTTAAAATTTATATATCACATATTTTCAGTTTGTGAGATGCAAGGGCCTTTACATTTTTAACATTTTCTGTGCGTGAGGTCCTTCCGCGGAGTCACAGATGGCGGCATCTTCCTTTTTAAGAACTATTTCAACAATATTAAAATTCCTAAACGTTGAAACAGTAACTCCTCACCGAAACATCGATATAGGAAAAACTCCAGAGGTGGTCCGTCGTTGAGTACCTTACCTATTGGCGTGCGACCGTTGAGCTATTGCTATGTATCGCCGAAAGGAGGCTACAACCAAACGCCGCCTCGCGGGTGTTGTAGTCCATAACCCACAGCCCTTGCAGTCGAGTTTAACACTGTCGCACTCAAGTAAGTTGCTAGTGTGTCGGTGGAGTCATATTCGTTGCCAGTTTATATTCCATTCCCGAAGCAGTGACTCCCAAGGTATTACCCGGGCATTCTTTTAGAGCACAGTAAGCGATAATAGCCAAAATCTGTAATTGGTTTAAGTTTAAAAATAGGTTTATTTACTCGGCAGCGAATATTCTCTTATCAATTCATGACAAAAACGCTCGCTGCTATCTCAGTTCATAATTCAGTATTCATGTATGAACGGGCCGGTTTGTACTTAGGGAGGAGTGGACTGTATTTTGATGTTAGATTTTTGTACATTCCGGTCCGCTCCATTCGATAGTTTAGTTCAAGGAGATTTAGCGGTAAGGATCATTCGTCAATAAGTCATGGTTTCACTTTGCACAACAATTTAATATTTGGCCACTTATCACTTACAGTTTGTTTTACACAGATAGAGTTAATAACAGACATTGATTTTCAAACACATGGCAGTTCACATAATTGCACGTGTAAGACCACTACATGGAGCCGACAGCCATTGGTTACGACTCGTAGCAGTTGAAATAATTACACTTGAAGTTAACAATGCCTATTTAATGCTCGGTAATGGCTAATCGCTCTACACGAGACTTTACCGATATGACGTGTAACAGCGCTGCAAGGACCGGCGGCCTTTACATCCTGCCCGCAAGAGAGTCTCTCTACGACTAATGTTTTTTACACAGCGACCAACGTCGCTAGATTTGGGTCAGAAATAGCGTTGCCACCTCTCCGGGTTTGACCGAGAGACTCCGGGTTTCTGAGTTGATCTCCGGGCCCCGGGTTACTTTTAAAACTCTCCGGGTCATATAAAAAATGAAATTAAATATGTTGTTTTCAGGTTTTTAAATATAATCTTCACTTAATAATTTAATTTTATCGAATGTTTTATGACACTACATGAATATTAATGACACTATATAAATAATACTTGGACTGCGCGGCAATATCAGTATGCCATCAGTTCATCCTCTATACTTGAAAAATAATGTAATTATTGTTCGAAGAAGTTAATGCGTTATTAACATTACAAATGTATTACTGATATTAAATAATTAATCGTAAAAAGGCATATATTATTTCATAATAAATGTTGATTATGAATTTATGTATTTACTTTTCGTTAATTCCTCCCTCCCGATAATTAGTGATCTCCGGGTCAGGTTTTCTTCGAAGATGGCAACCCTAGTCAGAAAGCGCATATGAGTGGGGAATAGGCCTCAGCCAATCATTAATGAGCATTTGATTTTGTTCTAGAACTCACAGCACAAAGTTCGTTTATATCGGTTTGCCGATCTGCTGGCAAGCCGTTGTCACTTCTTGGAATTCTCTCCCGTACACGTACGCGCGCTGAAGCAAGCGCCCATGGGCGGGGGGCGGAAGCTCGTCCGGGGAGTGGCTTGGGACGCCGTTAGCAGATAAAATAGACGTACAAGTACTAAGATTATACAAAACTTTCTGCTTTGCTGTGGGCTCGAACAATGTGTGAGTTAGTGTTGGGATCTGCGCAGATTGCAAGTCAGACTGGAAGATAGTACGTCAAATACAGTTTCTAACCTCTTTGATGTTAAATAAATATTCATTTGTGAAATAAGCAGAAATAGCAGGAAACAGCAGCAGTTCATTGAGCATTCGTTTACAATAACCCAAAACAACTTATACCATTATAAGCCAGTTGTACAATCATATCGTAGAAAGCACAGTGTTTGCAGCACGGTGTTCGTCACCAGTCTACGTTCCTAAATGCAACGCAGCTCACCACTCTCCAAGAGACTAAGCCAAACCAGGCACTGTAACGTAAGCAGTAAATATTTCATTCAGGCAATGAGCTCTAGCCACATCCCCAATCAAGTTCCCCGAAGCCCCTATTATGCTGGGGGCGGCGCCCATGATTCGTCTCGACCTTTCGCAATGGTGGCTGATTCTACGAGCAGATGAGGCCCCAAAACCCTAGCCACATCCCCAATCTGGTTCCCCTATTATGCTGGGGGCGGTGCCCATGATTCGTCTCGACCTTTCGCAATGGTGGCTGATTCTACGAGCAGATGAGGTCCCAAAACTCTAGCCACATCCCCAATCAGGTTCCCCGCGGCTCCTCCTATTATGCTGGGGGGGGCGCCCATGTTTCGTCTTGACCTTTCGCTATGGTGGCAGATTCTACGAGCAGATGAGGCCCCAAAACCCTAGCCACATCCCCAATCAGGTTCACCGCAGCCCCTATTATGCTGGGGGCGGCGCCCATGACTCGTCTCGACCTTTCCGCATTGGTGGCAGATTCTACGAGCAGATGAGGCCCCAAAACGCGCACTGCTCTGCTGCGCATGTGCGCAATTTTCATATTTCCCTACACGTACATAACAGTTATATTATTAACGGTTATATTTATTCGCACATTGTTCAAATTCAATTTACCCAAATTCAAAATGGAGAAAAAGCCTTCGAGAAACGATCGACTTGTGGAGTTGACCTTCGTGCGTAAACGCAATTATGGTTCTGTAGCATAGAGGAGAATGATGTTAAATGTTCTTGCTGGCATTCGTAATCCAGTTGGAATCAATTTTGTTTTCGTAATACTGTTATAACGACGTAAAGCAAGAAAATGGAGCTACAGAAAGCCACTCTCAACGACTGATGTTCTTTAATGTATTTAACAGTACTATGTCCGTTGAGAACAATCCAAACTATGGAAATGTTGATAACATCCTCGTATTGTAAGAAACAATTTTTATTTAAATTATTTTTATTATAAGAAGGTGTGTTACGAAAAGAACTGGTCGATACACGACCGTCATATCGCTAATAAAACTTACTTGATGTAAATCTTGGTTATCAATTCGGTTTACTAACTTCAATTACGTCCATTATTTGATCTTTACCGACTTAAAGATGTCAAGAACGAGTATTTAGTAAAACGAGATATACAAGGTGAGTCACGTAACTTTAGCACCTCTGTAATTTTTGAACAGTTAAATTTATTGCAATGTCGATTTCATAAAAGTGCAGAAGGGAATGTTGCTAATTGATGCATGTATTCGTTTCGATTTTTTCTCTTTATTTTGAGAGATAATAGGGTAATTCTGTGTTCTTCAAATGGAAATATGCATTTTGTTTGTCTATCATGACGAGCGTAAAAAGACGAATCTAATTGCAGCGCCTCTGACCGGGAGGTCCTAAGGTTCGAGTCCTGACGGCGGCAGAATTTTCGACACTAGCCATTCAACTAGGTCGAGTTCAGTCGCTGTCTGGAGGAGAATTCTAGCGGCCGGCTGCTCTGATCGGTAGTTTTCCGTGGTTTCTCCGATCAACACCAGGCGAATGCCGGAGCAGTACCCTACCAAACGGACCACGGACCGCTCGCGATCTGTCCTTCCTCTTCCTTGTCCTATCCTCCCCCCTTACACACACACTTACACTAACATGCACTACACTACCACATATCCCGGGAGACTGGTTGGGAGCTTAGAGCTTGTTCCGGCTGGGGCGGTGCCCCGCTGGTGGGAAAGCCCTGGTTAGGGGGAAACTCCACTAGCCGACGGTAGGTCGGCGCTGGATCTCGCCATCCGGCGGGGGAAGATCACCGCCATCTCCCGAGAAAAAACATGCACCACACTAACGGGACTAATGACCATAGCAGTTGACGCGCCCGGAAACACGAAAAATCAATCAATCAATCAATCAAACGAATCTAATATTATACATATTGTCATATGTTAGGTAAGCATTTATTTGAGTAATTTTGATTTTTTTGTGAGTCGTGTTTAACGTATGAGTTAAATGTTACAGTCCACCAACCAAGGTGGCGCAGCGCTCACCCTGCTATAGCACGTGCTCGGAGCGCTACAATATTCGTTAAATACGAGTCGTAAAACTCAAAATTACTCAAAAATGCTTATATGTCAAATGACAATATATCATTGGATTTGATATTTTACGACCGTCATGATGATATGCATAGTTCCATTTGAAAAAACAAAGTTACCTCAACATCTCGAAAAATACAAATGATAAAATAGAAATAAATAATGTATTAATTAGTCTCATTCCCTCATGCATTTCCGTGAAAACTGCATTGCAGCTGTGAAAACTGCCTTTGAAGCTCTTTTGCCATTTTAAGAAAATGGCGATCATGCATTATTTCAAAATCGAAATTTCAAGCTCTTTTTCACGGGAATCTATTGAGTTTTCGAGAAACGTGATATAAAGTCATTTGAAGCACTTCCACTCACAAAAGCAATAATGTATACAAATTGATGGAAATGTGAATATTAACGGCACGAGACATATTTCATTACATTACATTTGTGAATTTTTTTAAGAAAAAATAATACACCAAAATTAACTTTACGATATATTAAATAGTGCCATTACCACTATCCACTGGAAACGTTTGAAGAAAAAATGTGGAGCCATTTTTGAGAAAATGGCGTTTGAGCGTTTCCGTAAGTGCGGAATTTTGAGCACATTTTAACACAAAATTGTTTAGTTTTCGAAAAACTTATTAAGACATTATTTACACCATATGTACTCATAAATATAAATACTGATAAAAGGAATAAAACAATATGACGTTTATGACATCGTATACGGTCCATTTGGCACTAACTCCACCCAAAATTTAAAGAAAAATTTGGAACTGTTTTTGAGAAAATCCTGTTTTTCTTATTTTTTTTTTAAACTGCAAATATTGCTCGCAAAAGTCACGAAAACTACAAAAATTTTCAAAATATTTTACTTGATCTTAATGAAAGAACTCATTATGAACAACAAATTTCATTTAAAGGAAAAATCTCTGTCTGCAAAGTATAGTAGTATATTCTTTAGTTGTAGGAAGACGACGAAATATGCAGACTTTTGCAGTTTTCGAAAATTCAGAGTTGACCGCCAAAATCGGACCTATGTCACCTTTATAAATGTACTGTAGTTTATTCTTAGAAGATATTTAAGGAAAAAAATTGTGCCGTTTTTGAGAAAATTTGAAAATGTCCGTGTGGCTTCATGTAAAATACTCTCAAATTTTAAAGAATGTGTTTCAAACTTTCAAAGCTTCATCTAGAGCCAGATCAACAGGGAATTCTTCAATTAGGAAAAGATCGTGCGGATGGTTTAGGCGCTAGCAGTGTTCACAGACAGACAGAAAGGCAGACAGACGAACGGGCGAAAGTTTCGAAAAAAGAACGAACAGATTTTTTCTGTCTCAGGGGTCCCCAAAACGTGTATTTCCGTTGAAATCTCGAAATCGATTTTCCGCAGCAGCACATAACTTTCTCTAATCTGCGTATATTACTCCGCATATACGTATGTATACGAGAAAGTAAAAAGCCTAATTTGTGTTTATGGTATTTGTTTTTTCGATTGCGAAGAACATTTCGAACGTGACTAGAACAGGGATGATCGTCAGAAAAAGCAACTGGAAAGGAGGCAGCCTCAGATACGCATCTGCATCTGATCCTCTCGATTTGACTCTTTTCGATTATATTAACCCCAGTTCTCTTCGCCGTCCACAACCACAGCCCGCATTCACATTTCGGCCACCCTACACCTAACCCCCTTCCGTCGCCTGCCCGACTCACACACCGTGCCCCAAGCCTTCGAACTCTTTAGCGTTGCCTGTTTCGAAATGAATCCCCTAGACCCGAGAGCGGTGTTGACGTTTAGTCAACGCTCAGTTTCATGAAATGAACCTGCTGCAAAACGCATAAAATCTGATGGGCAGCATATGTAAGAGCGGCGGGTGTGAGAGTCGAGGGAGGGGGGCGGGAAGGACGCGGAGAACCACGGAGCGCAATGATTTGCAGGCCACCCTCCGGCTGCTGATGTAAGGGTGATAAAAATGTTCGTGGTTTTTGTTTTCGTTCGTTTCCGCACTTTTTATTCGCGCCTGTGAGACCGCGAACTCGGCAGGAGGGGGAGGGTGGGGAGAGCACGGCTGCGGAAGCAGCGGCGGGATTGAGCTGAGCGGCGGCGGGGCGGGGCGCGGCGGAGGGAAGAGAGTGGTCACCCGATGGCGGGGCGCTTTTTACTCTGCGGTTGACGCCGAGTGGCAAGGACAAAGCCTCAAATGATTTATGGCATTTCGCAGCCTGTTTCGTTAACTTTTGGAACCGAATTCGCTCTCCTGCGCCGACGCGCTACCCAGGGTTCACCCTCGCCCACGCCCACGCCTTCGCCCTCGCCCTCGTTCTCGCTCCGACCCCCGTTCCTGCCCCCGCCCCGCCTCCCCCCCACGCCCCTGCTCTCGCTGTCGCACTCGCTTCGTTGGGCGCGTCCAGCCTCGCTGCGTCATCTCCCCTCTGTCTCCCATCCCACGGCGAGTGTTGTGCGAGGTGAAGGTGCGCTCGCCCTGAGCTCACCTTGCGAGCCCGTTGCGCGCTTGGCCAATAACGGTCAAACAGGCTGGTCAAACAGGGAACCATTCCCGCTGGTGATCATTCCTTCAGCGTCTTTTAGGTGCACGTTCGCATCATCTAATAGTGTTTTCCATTCACCGCACTGGTGCGCACCCTGTGCGCACTCATGGCGCGCACTTAGGGCAGCTTTCGTGTTCCATTCGACCGCTAGGGCGCACCAGTACAAAAAAGCGCATGTTCCATTCGCACAATCACACGAACCCAGGGCAGCCTCGGGACGCCCTAAACACCACTGACAATCGCATCAGTGCACTGGGCCATTGTGAGATTAGGTACGGAAGTTATCCATGCTGATTTGGATTCGTAGTGAAATTGTGGAGGCAATTGATGATCTTCTGTCACGCAGTGATACTTCGAATAATGGAGTATATTATGTTTTGCAAGAAGTGTCTTAAAAAATAATTTTTGTTCCAAAAATCACTTTATTTTCCTAAAATTTAACCTTGAATAATTTCATGTTAACAAATCCAGTGCTATTTAGAAACAAAAGTTTAGGTACGTCCCAATTTCGAAACGCTAATAAAGTCAAAATAAAAATAGTGACCCCTACAAAATCATTCAAATATAAGTGCCAAGAAATGTTTCTCGCACCCCCATACATATACCAGCAGAAATGCTCATGTTAATATTTTCATGGCCTTCAATAACCAAACAATTCTGCAAAAACATTTGGTTTCAAAATCTTGTGTACTATATCGATAACTGGAAAATCTCGAAAAATGAAATTTCGACACATACGCATTTGAAGTTTTCTTAGTTTTTAAATAAAGAAATCACACGTCAATAATTTATGAATGAAGAAGTTAGAATTACCAAAAGACTTCATAAAAATTATAACAACGATCATAATTCAAAATTATGGTTTTTCGAGTTCCGTCAGTGTGACAGACCCAGAACAGCTATGTATAATCTCACTGTGTGGCGCACACGCACTGACTCAGTTCCGGAATCCGTTTCATTCGTAGCTGCCATACACGCGTGTGGGGCAGCACTGTTACGGAGCAATGACCCTTTGCCCTGCACTAGGGTGGGTTTCAGTGCAACGAATGGAAAATGCTATAAGACTTTTCAGTTGCTTACTGCTTCTACAATCGCATCGTCTTTCTCTATGTCTTCTATGAAACGTATCACCTCTTTACGCATCACACGTCCTACACTCGTGCATGAGGCTACTGGACTCTGGGACGTCGGATGTAGGCAACTTTTCCGAAAACAACCTTCAAGAGTTCTCATCTAAAGATTTTTATTTCTCGGCTTACAATGTACATACGCAGTAAAAAGAGAATGCATCAACTGATGTCACTGCAGCGCCTCTGACCGGGAGGTCCTAGGTTCGAGTCCTGACGGCGACAGGATTTTCGACGCTAGCTTTTCAGCTAGGGCGAATTCAGTCGCTGTCTGGAGGAGAATTCTGGCGGCCGGCTGCTCTGATCGGTAGTTTTTCGTGGTTTCTCCGATCAACACCAGGCGAATGCCGGAGCAGTACCTTAACAAACGGGCCACGGACCGGGCGCGATCTGTCTTTCCTCTTTCTTGTCCTATCCTTTCCCCTTACTCACACACTTACACTAACATGCACTACGTATTCCGGGAGACCGATCGGGCGCTTAGAGCTTGTCCCGGCTGGGGCGGTGCCTCGCTGGTGGGAGAGTCCTGATTAGGGAAAAACCCACTAGCCGACGGTAGATCGGCGCCGGATCTCGCCATTCAGCGGGGGAAGATCACCGCCATCTCCCGAGAAAAAAACATGCACTACACTTGCGGGACAAATGGTAACGTTAGTTGACGCGCACGGAAACACGAACAAATGAATCAATCAATCAAAATAAAAAGGGAGTATTCTAGAATGTGGCGTAAATCGCTGAATTTCTCAGAAAACACTTATTATCGGACTCTGGTGACGAGAAAGTTTTAATCCTCTAGAACGTTGTGTAGTCGGAATCTACGGTTTGTGGATCCTTTAGACCTAACAATCGATTGATGCAAAACGTCTATCAGGTTGCCAGTGTGTCTTGAATCAACACTAAAGAGACTAATTTCTCCAAACTTGATATTCTCCAATCGATTTGAGAGTACTCGAGCATTTAAAATACATGATTGGATTTTTGGTGATTCTTTTCATTAAACCTCAACATTTTGAATATTTTCTAAAAAATGGCTCCAAATACTTTGGGTCAATTTTCTCCCCTGACAGCGTAAGAAACTCTTTCGTGGGTCTCATTTCCGTTCAAATATCTGAATTTCCGAAAATTGGAAACGTTAAAAATGTTGTCAGAATGTCAGTGTTTTGTCAGAATACTTCTATAGTAGACACCTCTCTTGAGTGAATATATTGTTTTCTCTCGAGCGTGTCCTTTATAGGTTTCCCATGTATCTATCATTTTTATTTATTTGTGTTCACTGTTTTAATGTTGGGTCTCTATAAGCGCATAGGGTTCATTAATCTGTAACATAAATGTTTCTTAATTTCATTACTGCAATAACGAGCATACTAAATAGAACTGGAAAACAAAACGCGTGCACTTATAAACGCGTGCATTTATAACCGGTTACTTTATTCCCGCCGCCAATGCCACCTCGGGTTCTAATTTGTACACTAAGATGGAATTGAACACGGACGAAATATATTCCGTTTATTTTGCCATGCTGACATATTCGCACTGACAAGAATATAAAGACTAACATGAACTTTTTATGACTTCAGATAGGAAATAAAATAAATCGCTTGAAAAGAAGACCTTCCGAATCAAGTTCAATATTTCTGCAGTAAAAACATTGTATAAAATTATGAGTTCTTAAGGCGATTAACCTTGTTAAATCGAATCGCAACAACAAATCTATTATTCTATCTACATATATATCCAACATCATTAAAGTTCCTCCAAATTATCATAAACCATTAATCCACACCAAACACCTTGAAGTCGGTAGAGAAACCGTGATGCGTGTATTGAGCCATTGGTCATTCACATTACTAGCGAAGTCGAAGCAAGATCCCCGATCAGCAAGTCCACACCACGTACATTAATCATTGATCTATAGGAAAAGACAAATGATAAAATGTATTCAACGGAGGACTATCTGAAGCAATTAGTCATATAATGAAGAAGAGGTGTTCAACTCGAGCGATTCTAAAACTAGTACAATCAAAAGGAAATCAATGAATTTTGCGAATCAAGGAATCTTTACCCTTAAAACCTATGAAAAGTTTTCTCGTCAGGAAGGTTCATTCTTTCTCATATTTGATTAGGGTACATTAAATTCTCTCATAGATATGTACTAAATAAAAAACAATCTCATTGTGTGATTGTTACTACAAAATGCTGAATTTTGAACACATCCTTCTGGAATGTTTCGAGTATAATTCCATATGATTCCATACTCCATTCAATTGTCACGACTACCCTTTCCAATTCAAGGTAATGAACTTCTGTAAAAAGTAGACATTTTAGATTTAATTTAACCTTTGTATATTGTTGTTTTCTGTTTTTATGTAAGTAAATCTATTCTATTCCGTATCTCTGTGATTCGCACTATTCTTTGTAATAATATTTCTAAATACTGTTATATCTATTGATTATTGCTTTAACGAGTATTGTAATGTAAAATTTTTTCAATAATAAATCTCTATAAGTAAGTTCATAATTGATGTAAAGGTACAATAAGCATTGTAATATTTATGTTAGTAATTTAGTCTCTAATAACCTCTGCGGTTGATGCGACTTAAAATAAACGAAAAAGAAAAAGTAGAATGGCGTATTATCCAGCTGGTGTGAGGCAGGGTGGAAGAATGTGTTTTAGAAAAGACAAGGAGCGGGGGCATGTGGACACAAGGCAGGTATCTTTGTGCATCAGCGTTCCCATTCTGTGTTAAATTTTCTGCTGAATTTTTAATCTCATCTTTTTTCTTAGACCATTCATACTCGAAAATCGCGCCAAGGCAGAGGCCTGAGCCACAAGCCTCCACGAGAGGATATTCCTTACGGTGGGTAATTAGCTAACGGCGCAGTACGTGTCCGCCAGCGCTTCACAATGTCAGAAAACCCTCATTTCCATGTGTAACAAGTACTAAATCACCCCTTCCATTTTATTATCGAAAGCTACTTTTCCTCTCTCATGTAAGAAAATTATATTTTGGAAATATAATAATTTCTAAATAAAAAATAAATGACTGTTAATTTTATATATTGATCGTTTTGTCGGTGAGATACAACTATCTTTGTGACTTCTTTGATGAGTTTTGTTATATCTATCTGAGAAGATGCGTATGCTTAAAACTAATTCGAATCTTCTACCTTACGCGTATTACCGTTTCTGTCGCACATAAAATAATAGAGCTGTGGAAACTGAACCACTTGCGATGGAGATTGAACAAGATAACAGCTACTGCGACGAAGGAACAGCTTCGTTCACCTGTGGATTAGAGCAACGCAATTTAAGAGGCAGCTCATGTGGTGAACGTATGTTTGCGTGGGAGCGACACCTTGATGGCACCACTACAACCCGCTCCCCCCCACCCTCACTCGTTCTCTTTCTCACTCGCTCTGCCCCTCGAACGACCACCCACTCGCGTCTGCATCTCTTTATCTAACTCCCCTGATGTTCTGTCGCGCTTTGTAAGGCCAGGATTTTTCTTTGTTCTTCCCATCCTTACTTTTTGTGTTCACTGGCGTAGAGCGAGATAAGCGCAGGTGGCTTGTAGCGGTTTCTAATTTTATCTCTGTACTGCGTGCGAGGTGAATTAAATTGTCTCTGCAGAAGAGCGGATCTCTGCGAGCGCGCAATGAAACTCCTGTGCGGATGATATATGTGTGAGGACGATAAAATTTGCATAGAAGTCCTTTCTCCATCGCCCGGTAGCTATGATCTTCCACGTCTCATCTCGACGTTTAATTTCAAGTTGCTTTTTTATAGCAGTGCCATTATATTGCATCTTTTTTCTCATGAAGGAAATAAAATAACTCTTGTGGTAACATTTTAAGCAAAAATAGTTAATGGATAAATCTTGTTCCTTCTTTCTAAATGCTTTGTTAATTCGTTTGTCATCAAACAAACATGTACGGGTTCTAAATATGGCTGGAAGTATTCGATATTTACTTGAAAGAACCTTGAATATGTCCATATTATTATTTCAAAAGAACTCTTATGCCAAAATACGTCATGCAAACACACAATACGCTTCACACTTGAGCAATCACCTTACTGTCCCCAGCGTAATGCGACGAATATTAACCGATGAAATCCTAAATGATCCGTTTATCTTCAACAACTTTCCGTCAGCTTTATCGACGCCGTCCTGTTAATGAGCGTGAGGTGAAGCCGCAACCAAATGGCTCTCGAGCGAGGGCACAGTATTCCTCCCTACCCTCTCTTCCCCAGACATCAGGCGACTCGACGGGTCTTACTCCCTTCCCTCGCACCCTTAAGCAAAGTGTGCAAACCAAGCGAACATTTCCGCACTCGCCGACGTGCAGCGGTTTGTCGCTTTAAAAGCACGAGACTTCTAGCGAGTTCGCCTGGCGTTGGCTACAGCTCATCGGCGACTCTTTCGTGAGCTGGAGCGCGCCCGCCGGTGGTTCCCGAATGGTTGCCGTAAAGGTTTGATCCAATCCAAACCCGCCTGCTGCAAAACCCGAGTACCTGTCTGTGAACCTTGCTGCCTGCAAGCTTGGCTGCCTGCAAGCCTGGCTGCCTGCAAGCCTGGCTGCCAGCATGACTGGCTGCTTGCATGCCTGGCTCCCTGCATGCATGCTTGCCCACCCGCCAGATACTCTATCAGCCACCGCCGCTGCTGCCTACTCCCCTCCCCCTTTCCTCACAGTTACTGAGCGTCGAGCTATGAGACCGCAGTAGGGAGAAGGAACAAGACATAGCTAATCATCATGAACATGTGTTGTTTAATCTCCTCTCCTGTCACTGGTCGGGAACTGCCTTCAATGTCCCTCCCAGTTACGATATGTGAAATAATTTGCTGCTATCATTAGTCATATTTAGAACTTAGCCGTGGCCTACACCAATTTTGTATCACCGTTTCCAAATGCTTCACATTTTCTAATGAATACATAATTTTGAAGGGTTTTGAGACCAAATTAATACAGACACTGGTAAACGTTTATTTTTACATAATAATATTTTACAATATTAATATTATAAATAACATTTTCTAAATTGAATTATTTAATTGAAATCGAATAAAATTGAACGGTCTTTTTATTCACAATGAGATTCCCTTCTAGAAGATATGATTTTGAAAAAAAAGGTGCTTGAAAATACTGTTCAATTACACAGGCACACAAAATAAAAAAAAATGTCTGACCCAAAGACTTGACATGTTTCTCTATGTATGTCGACGCATTTAAATCTAATATGAAGCGAGAATTACGCCACCAACTCCTTTTTTTTAAATCGCAAAAAAACACATGAAATTGTATTTTTTATTTTGTTTACGGGGCTTTATTGTCGGATCCAATGATTTGACATATGTTTTTCTGTGCATGTCGACTCGCTGAATCCGAATCCAAAGCCAGAATTGCGCCAGAAAGCCCTTTCAGTTTTTTTAATCGTGAAAAACGCCGTAAAATTTACAATTTACAATATAATAGGTTTTTTCGTGATTAAAAAACTGGAAAGTGATGGCGTAATTTTGGCTTCCAATTCGAATTCAGTGCGTCAACATACAAAGGGAAACACGTTTCTAGTCTTTGGGTCTGACAACAACCACCGAAAACAAAGCAAAAAAATATCATTAATTATTTATTTACTTTTAAATACAATGTCACGGTGTTTTTTCGCGACTTTAATAACTAGAGGGTGATGGTGCAATTCTGGCTTCAGATTACTTCAGCACGTTGACATAATAAGAGAGAAACATGCGTCAAGACAACTCTTTTTTATTTTCTGATCCTGTGTAATTAACGAGATCTCTTGGCTATGTTTAAACCAAAGTTAACATAAAAGAATAAACCAAGAACTGTGATGGATAGTTCTCTGGTTTCAAGTAAAAAAAGCGCGTAGGACTCTATTGTTATAATTATTTTTCGTGTTCTATTTATTTTACAAGCAATGGTGATAATCGTACTCTTAAATTCTGGATTCACTTTTGTTTAGTTGTTTATATTATCTCCTTTAGAAAATCGAGACATATGCCATGAATAATTTTATAAGTGGATTTTTCAGTTTCATAATGTACCCGAACCACTGTCTTTAAACTTTTTTATGTTTTAAGAATTGATTAAGAGGTAGGATACAAGCATTCCTCTAATCATGCAACAAACAACGAACAAAAGAGAACGATGAGCTGGGATTATTCGACTGATGATTGGCGATATCATGACATACAAACAAAAACGTGGTGTCGGGGCGAGAAGTGAAAAGCGTGTGAAGACTGCGTGAGGCGCACACCGCTTCAGGCATTCGTTTCAGTCACAGCCTGCTCTCCCCACCCGAGCCCTACACTGGGTGCAAATACTTGGGGACGTGGCACTTCTGTGATTCGCTCTCAGAACTCCGCTGCTGGCAAGTTGGGCGGCCCCGGCCGGCACGCCCCCAGCCCCTCCCGCGACCTCTTCCAGCTCATCCTCCTCCTCGCAGTGCAGCATCCCGCAGGCGGGGATTTGCGCGGCGCACGCTCCTCCCCCCCCCGCGCCGGAGAGCTCGCGCCGAGTGCCTCGCGAAAGAATTACGCGAAACTTGTGGCGCGAGGCGAAAGTTGATAAAATGCGGCCCTTTACGCTTCATTGTGGCCCTTTGAACGTGAGGTTTAAACGTAATTGGCTCGGCGAGAGGCTTAGCCGCCGGCGGGCAGAGGGAACGGGGGCGGGGGCGTTCGCCCCCGCTTGCTGATTCCACGCTGCCTCCTTTTGGGTAGCTCTTCGGCCGGATTCCGCTAGGGCGATTGGCGCGAGTCTCGACGCGTCCGGTACACAACCTTCCCAAAAATATGGTCGAAATCCACCAGATTGCTCCAGCTACGTTCCGCAAATTCACCGTTGGCTTTCAGTACGTGCGTGAATGAAATTAACGCCCAATTACTGCATTCAATATAGAGGTTTTCAGTTTCAGAGATGCACATTTCCCCACTGCCTATGACAATTGCGCCAGAGAATTCGCAGCTGAGCATGTGAACGCGAGAAGCTTGCAATGGTGAAGCAATGCAGTCCTTGTGCCGCTGCTTTCCAGGAAGTTCTGTCGAATGACGCAATCCCGTTGAAGCCTCAATCCGCGCAATGCGGAAGTGTAATATTCCTCGCATGATTACATCATTCGAAATCAATAATACATTTTTCACGTTTAGAGATAGACACGAGTTTGTTTCATATCGTGGGTATTGTCTGAGGACTTCCCGGAAGTCCCATAGTGAACGAAGCTCATAGCATTCATGAGTTCATTTGAAATAAACAGATACGTTCAAAACAGTTATGTCATATCCGTTTCACTCAGTGACGAAGTAACTGCTACTGCCATGAATGAAACCTATCACTTGATTAGTGGAAATGGGAAATTTCTGGCAATGAGAGATATTATTATTAGGACCCATCCTCTTCCTACTCTACATAAATGATATGCCCTCAACGTTTCGGAACTGTGAACGAACCCTGTGCCGATGGTAAATAGGTTTTTGACACTTATCACCACCTCGTAAATCTAAAGTTCGTTGAGGTTTGATTGCCCGTTTAAAATTCGTAATCTGTTTGTCTTGGTTATAGCCAGAAAATCAGTTGAAATTATATTTTCAGCTAACCTGCAACAAGTAATGAAAGCACTTAAAACACACCAGACACAGTCAAATCGCTAAAAATTTTATAATAACAAAATATCAAGAGCACAACCAGATGCGTCCGTCTCGTAAGATGGCGTCCTGATCGTCCCCAATACAGTACAATCCCGACTACGGTACAAATATGTTTTGCAATAAAGAAACACTAAATTGTTTCAAATTGATTTCGTAATAATATATTAATAAAGAAAACGAAAGGAAAAGTTTTCCAATTAAAATTAACACTTGTATACACCATTGAATATGTTCGTCATGGAATTATCTGATATAACGGTAATAGACTTCTAGGATCTTTCAATTCAATCAAACAACGACTGGAATCTATACTTAAAATGGATGATTGTATGTATTAGAGCGGTTAATTCCAACACCGCGTAACCGATCTCCATGAAACTTGGCACATCTAACTGTTGTTTTCTTCACCCGGAATATTTATATACTGTTAATTTTGTTGTAACTCCACTAGATGGCTCTGTGGTGCTGTAAAAGGAAACTAAATATTCATGTCAAATACAACCCGTAACACTCGGCAGCGTTTTTCGTTAAATAACTCCTAATTGGAATGTTCTAGGATATTAAGAATTAAAATGTTGAGTCAAAAGGCCCCAAAGAAGCGTTTCTCACACCGTAATCTACAGAATGATATCTTCTCAAACATTCTATTACATTTTTGCCGGGCCGGTGCTTCTCGATATTACCCCACCTCCCGGCACCTCCCGAGGAAAGCACGTGCAGTTGACGTAGCCGGAATCACTGATCAATCAATAACAAGAAAACTGTGAGTGTCTGGTGCTCGGTACGTTCTACGTGCGGCACGTGGCATATGTCTATATATATATATATATATATATATATATATATATATATATATATATATATAATCGTAAATCCTGTATTGTCCTCGCATGAGAAGAAATTTGCAAGCTTGGACGATTCAATGACTTAGGTTCATTCTTCATCGTTCATTCAAGTAACAGTAAAGAAAATTCATCTTTATTGTGTGGGCAAATTGTCTACATTTAGTGTCCTGAAAGAATGAGATTCAAGATCTTCCTTATTTCTCAGTGGGTGAACAGAGCCTGTGAATTACTCAATCGTGAAGAGGATTACTTGAGCAGAAAGTGTCCTAGAATATCACCAAACAGGTTCCGACATTGGTTCGGCAAAGACGTGCATCGAAGTGCGCCTAGAGGCGAGCGCCAGAAACCGCCAGCGATTGCTACGGCGCACGGTGGCTAGAATCTTGAAAACCTGGCCAGAAAGATTGATTGATTTATTTTTTCGTTTTTCAGGGCGCGTCAACTGCTTTGACCATTAGTCCCGTTAGTGTAGAGCATGTTTTTTCTCGGGAGATGGCGGTGATCTTCCCCCTCTGGATGGCGATATCCGGCGCCGACCTACCGTCGGCTACTGGGGGGTTTCCCCCTAACCAGGACTCTCCACCAGCAGGGCACCGCCCCAGCCGTGACAAGCTCTAAACTCCCGACCGGTCTCCCGGAATATGTGGTAGTGTAGTGCATGTTAGTGTGTGTGTGTGTGAAAGGGGAGAGGATAGAACAAGGAAGAGGAAGGATAGTTCGCGCGCGGTCCGTGGCCCGTTTGTTAGGGTACTGCCCCGGCATTCGCCTGGTGTTGATCGGAGAAACCACGGAAAACTACCGATCAGAGCAGCCGGCCGCTACAATTCCCCTCCAGACAGCGACTGAATTCGACCTAGCTGAAAAGCTAGTGTCGAAAATCCTGTCGCCGTCAGGACTCGAACCTAGGACCTCCCGGTCAGAGGCGCTGCAATGACATCAGTTGATGCACTGAGCTACCGCTCCTGCTCCTGGCCAGAAAGGGAAGAACAAAGTTTCTAGATGAGAATTTTGGACTATCCGGTTGGCTACAGTAACGTTGGGAGTACTGAATGTCGGTTGTGCGGGTTTTGAGCGGTTCATTTTGTTCGTTGTATTCCAGGTCAAACTTGGCAAGTTTTTGTTAGCAGTGCGTGGAACGGGCCAGGATACAAAATAGTCTTGTCGTTGAATGTAAATATTTGTGTTCTTTGAAAGTGAAGCAAATATTTTCAATACGAAAGGTGTTTCAGGAGGTATGAACTAATTTTAAAAATTTAAACCATTATTATATCATTAATTATACATGTTTTTTAATTTACTGAATTCCGCAAAATTTATGAGGAAATTGTAAAATGTGCTTAAAAACAGAGATAAGTTACGAATTCCCCGACATTCCGCTTTCTTTCCCACTTTTTCCCTAAGCATATATAATTACCTTTATAAATTAATCTCTAACTCCACCAAATAGTACCGACTCTTTCTATTCTTCTCTCCGACTATTTCTCTACTCTCCCCCACAAAGCAGTTAAGAAACCGATTCCTCAAACCTACTGAAAAATTGGGCTACCAGATCTCGTACTTGATTGTATGTTTAACAAACGTTTTCTAGGAAATATAAAATATGCTCTCTTGTGTATGAAAACTGTAAAAATTATGTTCATAACTTTCTGGCAACCATCAAAATTATACGCATGATGAAACTTATTGGAAGTTGAATATTCCAGAATCCTATTTCTTATTACAATCAATGTTTCTTCAAGGAAAGCAATACATTTAAGAAAGTTGAGATATTGCAAAAGCATGTCATGAAAATTATGTCGTATATTTGGAAGAACTTCGAGATGCAACATAGCTTTCATATTATCTACTTTTTATCAGTAATATGTTCCTCATATATTTGTATTAATACTAGTTGGCTTTCTGTAAGGCTATACAGTTTTAGAGGTTTAAGAATTGTTTCGTCGACAAATATCTCAAGTTAATTAATTCGGATTATGAATACTTTGAATTCCAGGTCTTCGTGGAGTTGCTATTATAAGCGACTATTGTATTACCTTCAATGAACATGAGCCTGTTTCACTGTTTGTCTCAATACTCAACACTCAAGTGCGAAGTAAAGTTCATTCACGGAACAAATTTGATCCACTGTGAAAGAGTCCTCTGGATCCATCCACTCGCGGCGAGGTCGCAACGGCAGACGATTGTCTCGCTTGGGCTGGGGGAAGCCCAAGAGTGGAGGGGGGGGGGGCTCCTGCTCACTTCGCCAGCGCAGTCTCTGCACCCCGTGGCCCACCCACGCCCCGCCCACGCATGCCCACGCCCACGCGCGCTGGCGAGCGCCGAGGCGTCGCGCGAAATTACGCCTCGTTGCGCCTCTCCCGATAATTAGAGCGTCCCGGTAATGATAGGCAATTTGTTGAATACGATATCGCTGCATCACGTTTATTTATTTATTGGGGACTCGCGGCCTGGCAGGGACGCTGGATCAGAGAGGCAGCCTCTGCAGCGAACGTTGCCAATAGATCTCGGGAAAGAGGAGATGCGGCGGAAATGGAGGAGATGCCACACCCCGCCCCACTGCCCAACCGTGGGGCGGGGGCTCCACGCCCCTCGCGCCAAGACTCGCCCCCCCCCCGCCCAATGCTCTACGCCCCGCGCCTAACTTAGACCTCGAGGAAAGATAATGCGACGGAGCCCGTACAAGCGGCTAGAGCAATGAGAAAATAAAGCGAGTGCTGCGGAAACGTGAAATGCTCTGGGTCTGCCTTCATCCACGCCTCCGCAGAGCACACGCTCTGGTCGTCGTTGCTCGTCTACGAGGCTCGGTTCACGCCCGTCGACCCTCGTCCCGCGACAACCCCAAGACTCGCGACCACAACACTGTACCCATGCCCCCTCCCTGGGCCTCGCCCTTGCGTCACACTCTGCCAGCGCGCTGCAGCGTGCGTGCCACGAAACCTTGCAGCTTCCGCCAAGCGAACGTTCGGGCAATCCGCGTTTGCGCGCAGGCATGTGGCTTCTGTTTAAACACTCGTTTGGTAAACAGATGAGGTTTAATAAATATTAAGTTAATTCATTTGTTTATGTCAGAATGGAATTGCATTAAAACCCTTTGCAGTGTATTACAAATTACAACAAATGTTTTTTTTCCATATTTTTGTGCCAAGTATGGCCTATTTATATTGTTTTGTTAATCGGAATACTGCTTCCTAGCATTTAGTATATACTGAAATACTATTATCAAACTCAAGGAAATATCTGTTATGGTAATAGCTAATACCCTTTTTATTTCTGTATCATAATCTATAACAATTAAAATATTTTGATGAAAATTTAACGAAGAAATAATATTTAGTTTCCCCAATTTAAAGGCTGAGGTAAACCGTACGATATCGAGATCGGTACCGGTATCGAGAGTGATGATTACATATGAATATAGACAGCCAAGAAATTAATTCTGGCTGTATTATTAAACTTACATTGTAAAAAAGTATAAAACATAGTTTATTTAAGGAGGGAAAATATTTATCGTGGAAATAAGTGCTAGGCAAAAGGCAAAATCACAACGTACACAGACAAATTGTGTACTGCCAATCAGAAAATTGGTTCAGGACACTTTCTGCAAGAAAAACATGAATTAATGCGTGGAAACCAATATGAAACGATATTATGCAGTGATCGCGCATAGATACATACAAAATTGTTTTCGGAAAACCTATGTGGAATGTGCAGCAATCAGCAGGTGCGCTAATCAAACAACCTCGTTCTGTTTAGCAGAGAAGAGAATATGGGATTTCTTAGACTCCTTGCCTCACTTTCTTGTTTCAGAAAATGTGATCGCTTCTTTACTTAAATTTTGAAGACGTCGCGAAATAAAACATACGGAAAGAGGAGCCAAACTGGTTTTCAGAAACTGTCTAAATTGTCCATCCCGTCCCTCCGTACCGTCCCGACCTAGATCGTGTAACCCACACAAACTAGTTATGCTAAAAGAGAACGTACTTTCTCGCTCGTTTATTCACAGGAAAAGTTCTCAAATTTTCGAAATATTGTACATGAACTTATTTCAGAATATATCTTTAAAGAACAGGTTTCATTCAGGAAAAAAACTCTATAGCTTCATAATTGTAGTTGTAGGAAGGCGCCGAAAAAAAATTGAATTTTTGCAATTTTTGAGAAAGCAGAGTTTTTAACGAATATAAAACCTGCATCATTCTCTTAAATGTCCTTTACAGTATCCAATAACAAAATTTAATCAAAAACGACGGAGCTAATTTGTTGAAAGGAATGAAAATGTTCGACGAGCTTCATGTAGATCCTCCCCCCCCCAATCAAAATAAGGGTTTCAAATTCAAGGTGCCACATCAGCCAGATCGATTGACGAATATCAATTTTGGAGAAAATCGGCTAAACAGATTAGCCGTTATTGTAGTTCACAAGCGGGTAGACGGACGAACGGACGGACGGACGGACGGACAGACGGATGGACGGATGGACGGACGTTTTACCGTCAATCGATTTTTCGCTATCAATGACCCACAAAACAAGGATTATGGCTACAACACTTGTTCGAAGATTTTTTTTTAATTTAGAAACTGGATTTATCCACTTATTTGTTACCCTGGCCGTGAGGGCCCTGTAATAAGAGTTTTTCTACCAAAAATTCGCCATTTGTCGCGTAAAATTACATTTCTTTCTCTCTATTTTCCAGTGAGAAAGTAAAAACTTCCGTCTCTTTAGTCCCGTCTGTCCATACCGTACCGACTCAGAATTCGTGTAGTTTAATTTGCTAATACTCATTGTCTAGTAAAGGCAAGGTCGTCGATTCACGCAAAAAATAAAAAGTTTGTAGCAACTGCAAAAATTTCCTACTAGCTGACGAATAAATATTTATATGCTGAAAATATAATTAATATATTAAATGTAAATAGGGAAATTGGGCGGGTTAACGGCGGAAGCCGAATGTTCTGCAGTTTCTCCTGCTCAAATGTATCTTGTAAAGATAAGTAAAGATATTTGTATTCAGATACGTTTCATGAAATCCATTCGATTACCTACATCCAGTTCAAAAGGCGCAAAAAAGTAACAGCAACCAGTCGCTATGCAGAGCTAACAATGCCAGGAAGGTCAGAGCACCTCTGCCTTCTGCAGTGCACGTCCTTTGGGGTTGTGGGGTGCGTGTTTGCTCGGCCCGCCCCGCCCCGCCCCCGCGCGTGCCCGCTGGACCTGCGCCTCCGCCTGCGCACCGCCTTCTTGCCCGCGTGCTCGGGTTTTGTTGCCCATTATGTAACTTGATGAAGACGGCCCCAACATTGTGCGCCGCCGCGGCTCCCGATTTTGCCCTGTGTCGCCGCCCCCGCCCCCGCCCTTAGGGCCGCGCCAGCAGCGGCTGCGGGTGGGGAAGACGGCGGAGGCAGGGGGGCCCGGACTAGAAGAGGAGCGCTGATGGAAGGAGCGAGCCTGGGCCAACGGACAAAGCGTTCCGAGACGGCATGCAGTCGCAACTCCGATGGGCAATGGCCACGGGTACGGTTCTACGGCTCTTGGTTCTTTCCATGTTCTCTCAAAGGCCCCTTGTTCCTTCTTCATTGAGGATTCTCTGCCTCGTTAGATTTCATTTGAATTATTTTCGTCCAAAACATTGAAAATTATATAAGGCATGTGAGGGGAAATTTATAATCTGTACACGTTTTTATGACCTCCAGAACCCCTCCCATATCTTTTTACTATACGTAGTGGAATACTGAATAAAAGCACCAACAAAGTCAGGTAGGGAATATTTGAAAACTCGCTACTTTCGTTATCGAGAGAAAGAAAACTTATTTGCTTCGGTAAACAAACTACGTATTTGATTTCGTAATATTGATAACAAAATAGCAATCCACAACTCAGATTCTACTCCTGCCACAAGTACCAAAAGCAGAAAACAAAAAGTGGGCGTATGGAATGTAATCTATATGCGTAAATGGAAACTAATATATTAAATATCATTGTTAAAATTAATATTATTTTCCTTTTAGTATAGCCAGCGTAGTATCTAATCGTGTAGAAACGTTACAGAAAATATTTTACTTGGCAGTATTAATTGAGTTGCTCTTGACACACTTCTTGATGAAATTATTGAATCGGAAGTAGACTCGGGAGTAGTCGGATTAGGGAGTTTCTTCCCGCGCGATCACGAGTTGGAATTGGCGTCTTTCTATCCCACGAGGTTTGTGTTAGGGCCACTCTTCCTTGTGTATATTAATAATACCAGTACCAACATTCACACTTTTGCATCCTGCCGTGTATCTAAGCAATTAGACAAATCCAGCATTGATCAGTTGCAAAAATTGTTGCATTTATCAGTATTGACGAATTGTTGAATCGCCACAAATAAACGGAATGAAAATAAATACATATAATTGCAAAATAATTAGTTTTATAAAGGCTTGAACACAGGAAACACTCCAATATACAATGGGTAGAAATAAAATTCCTGAAGTACGTAATTGTATATATCTAGGCGTAATAATTTGAAGCGGCCTCAGGTGGGAAGGGCACGAAAATATACTACAAAGAAGGCTGGGAAGAGTATTCATTTTGTTATGGGAATATTACAGAAACCTAACTGCAACATGAAAATGCAAGCTTACATTTCCTTGGTTCGTCCCGTATTGGAATACTGAATAGCGTGTTGGTATCTTAATAGGGAAGGTCAGATTAAAGCATTAAACTGAGTGAAGAAACAAGCTAAATTAGCGAATCAAATAATACAAATGTCAATTGTGATTCATTAGTTATACACAGAAAGGCAAGCACGTCTGTGCAGTGGTGTAGTTAGAGAGGGGCAGGGAGGTGGGTTCGCCTCCGGTGATACCATTTTAGGGGTAACACCAATTAGAAAATTTTATAGTTGGAATTTTATAATTTTAATGATCGATTTAAAAATTCTATTTTCATAAAAGTCATGCATTGTTAATTAGCTACACTTAAGTTTTTTTATTTAAAAATATATTTAAAGGATTTTGAATTACATATAGTTTTTTTAATATATTACAAATAAATTTCATGTGAATATATTCTCATATTTTTATTAAACAATGTATAAACTATTCATTAATAGATATTTTCATGTTTAATTTATCGGGAGGAGGTAATACCATTCGTTTCGCCCCGGGTGACACCAACTGAAGTTGCGTCACTGCGTCTGTGTGCTGTTTTCAAGGCGTGAACAAAGCATAGAAAGCTGATTGTACTAAATAAAAAGAAGGATACAAAGTTCCGGAATAATAATTTTATTTTCCTCAGTATGCAAAGAATGAAGCGTTTGCGTAGTTGAAAGTCAGAATATCCTGAAGAGCATAGTTATTGAAGTCATCGTAAGTACAATCAACCAAAATTCACGAGAACAACAGATGTACAATGCCACGTCTCTTCGCCCCGAAGGGAGGGACGGCCGCGGTTTCCCCCTCTGGCTAAAGGGAGCCTTTATGCTGAATGGGCTGTTCGCCCGACGGAGGGGGATGTGGACGACACTGCTGTCCCATGGTCGCCCGGGCACTTAATTGTACATTGCCCGTGGCGCAACCGACGGCTTCCCGGAATATTCGGACTCACCGAATCCTAAACCCTCCCCGCTTGATTGCGAGTGTAGGGGGCGTGGCTCTTCCGTAGGTGCTGACTTCGTCATCTGAGTACAGCCTCCTGCTACTGATGCTGTTGATGTTGCGACTGATCTTATTGCTGGGCGGGGCCTAACCGAAAGGTTGCGATCCGGCTTGCTTTTGTTTCTGCTTTGCTCCCAGAGTTCTTGGAGGCACTCCACTTCCTCTGGCTCCTCAGGTTCTCCTGCAACGAAAGCTTATCTGCACCGATGCCGGGCTGAAAATTAAACCAATTATTTGAATTTTCGTTCGGCTGCGACCCCGATAATGGTTGTGGCTTGTCTGTTTCAAGGATGGCATATGTTCTTTCCCTGATATGATCCTGATGCTTTCTCACAGTCTTGTACTGCGTACACGGCGTATAAATATGAGCACCTTTAAGTTTAAGTATTCTACGTGGCACCCATTAAGAATTTTCCCTGAAGGTTTTGATGAATGCTTGGCAACCCACAGGGTTTGGTTCGAAGCGTATTTTTCTCATCTCCTTTGGCAATTGCAATAATGATAAGAACGTTCTTGGTTGTCAGCCGTGATTCTTCTGCGCCGGACTGACACCATCCTTTCCGACATTTATACGACGTGAGCAGCAACAATGCTGCCTGCTTCCTACTGACACCTGCGTGCTTCACTTTCGTCCGCGGCGACTTGATTGAACAAAGGGCTCCGGTTCACCATTCTCAAAGGGAAGATAGGTTGTATCAAAAATGTTTGATACCATTCTTACACAAAGTTTCTATAATACTTCTGTTGCCACACAGGCGGCCGAAATTAATGCAAATTTTGCGCCGTATTTGGAATTCTATCATTTATAACAATTCCTTGGCGCTAGTTAACAGCAAAGGGCATACATTTTAACGCCCCGCGTTATTCTTACAATATTTTTTTCTGTAAAAGCCGCGGGCTGGCTTCCAGAAAGAAAGGCAAAGACGTCTTTTGTATGAAACTCTTTGGAAGGACAAACTACTTTGAAACATTTGAACTGCTTTCATGGACCCTCTCGAGATTGCGCCAGCTACTGGGAACTCGCATTGTTGACACTTCTGAGAACCATGTGCATTTCTAAATACGAGGCCACGAGAGTAAATTGTTTGAGAACATTGAGCCGAGCGGTATCACAAAAGATCGCCTCGTCAGTAAAAAGGCTTAGTAATTCACATCTTGGCTGCATTGAAAAATTAGATTTTTGACTGTTGGTAGCGGGGGGTACCTTACTCCGTGTACACAGGTGGTGGCGCGGACGCTTGCCTGAAATTGTATTAAGCCGGAATTACGGCAGAAAACAATCTTCTGTGCGTCTAAGAGAAGGTAATATAGACAACTTCTTCAAAATTCAATACTTTTTACGCTGAGGTAATGAATAGTTCCTAAATAATTGTCTTTCAGAATTTTCCCTTGTGACAAGCGAGGAAATGACAGGACGCTTGTCGACAACTCGATTCATCATCTGTGGCTCTCCCAAAACTCCGATGAAGCTATGGTATATAATCACTCCTGATATATTCAGCAGCTGGGTGCGATCGCGATTTTGCGATATTTCTGTAATATTGATTGCCTTGCTTTCTTCTCAACTCAGCCCGCATTATTTTGTTGTAAGTGGTAAGGAGCTCCCTTCGTCTAATCTTCCTCTCTGCGATTCCTGCGCCGAAAGAGACGAAGCAGCAGCACGCGGCGCTGGCTTATGAAGAGCCTTAAGTAGCAGAAATTGAAAACCGTCGTCGAATAACAACTTCTCTTCCTTTACATTTTTTCCACTCATTTTGCTAAATAAGCGACTTATTGAAACGGATGCTCGGGGGTTTCTGTTGACAGCAATCTCCCTTTCCCTTTCCTCCCTCCCGTCCCCCACAGCTCCCCGTCTTCCGCAATTCAATTCCGCCGCCGGCGCATTCAAACTCCGGTGGGCGACGGGGCGCCCAAGGACGCATGCCAGTAAGCGGGGACTGAGGTTTCTCCCACCCGCGCTCTCGCCGCACTCTTGTTCGCCCAGCTCCCGCCTCGCTCACGCCCAGCTCCAGCCCCAATCTCGGCCCGCTCCGCGCCCGCCCGTACCCCCCGCCCCTTCCCAGCTCCACGTCTTCCCACCGGTAGCGGTAGCTCAGTGCATCAACTGATGTCACTGCAGCGCCTCTGACCGGGAGGTCCTAGGTTCGAGTCCTGACGGCGGCAGGATTTTCGACACCAGCTTTTCAGCTAGGTCGAATTCAGTCGCTGTCTGGAGGAGAATTCTAGCGGCAGGCTGCTCTGATCGGTAGTTTTCCGTGGTTTCTCCGATCAACACCAGGCGAATGCTGGAGCAGTACCCTACTAAACAGACCGCGCGCGATCTGTCCTTCCTCTTCCTTGTCCTATCCTCTCCTCTTACACACACACTTACTCTAACATGCACCACACTATGACATATTCCGGGACACCGATCGGGAGTTTAGAGCTTGTCCCGGCTGGAGCGGTACCCCACTGGTGGGAGAGTCCTGGTTAGGGGGAAACGCCACTAGCCGACTGTAGGTCGGTGCCGGATTTCGCCATCCAGCGGTGGAAGATCACCGCCATCTCCCGAGAAAAAACATGCACTACACTAGCGGGATTAATGACCGAAGCAGTTGACGCGCCCGGAACCACGAAAAAATCAATCAATCAATCCACGTTTTCCCCGCGTTACCCCCGCCCCTTCTCCGCATCCACCTGCCAACCCCCTTCCCCACTTAGCTCTCGTCTCCCTTGTACCCTCGCGCGTATCGCATGACGCACTCCTGCTCGGCGCCCCGCCCTCGCCTGCTCACCTGTCGATCAATCTCCTCTTGTTCGCCTCGCCAACGCCTCGAGGTCAGACGTCCCCCAGCCCAATGACTTCGTACCCACTCAAGTCTCCTCTTAACACTCCTCCACGCCCAAGTCGCCGTTTCGCCTCACACACGCTCCATCCTCTAACCAATCCCTGACCGACGCTTACTGCACACAACCCCCTTACGCCCATAAACTGGGACAAGAATTCATTTGAATTTGAAATTCATTCATTCATTCGTAGAGGTTGAGATCCAGACATAAGTATGGCCTCCTTGAAATCCGATGGAGTACCGGGTAGCGGTAGCTCAGTGGATTAGTACCGGGAGCGGTAGCTCAGTGATGTCACTGCAGCGCCTCTGACCGGGAGGTACTAGGTTCGAGTCCTGACGGCGGCAGAATTTTCGACACTAGCTTTTCCGCTAGGTAGAAATCAGTGGCTGTCTGGAGTAGAATTCTAGCAACCGGCTGCTCTGATCAGTAGTTTTCCGTGGTTTCTCCGATCAACACCAGGCGAATGCCGAAGCAGTACCCTACCAAAGGGGCCACGGATCGCGCGCGATCTGTTCTTCCTCTTCCTTGTCATATTCTCTCCCCTTAAACACACGCACTTACACTAACATGTACTACACTTCCACATATTCCGGGATACCGGTCGGGAGCTAAGAGCTTGTTACGGCTGGGGCGGTGGTTAGTGGTAAAACCCCGCTAGCTGACGGTAAGTCGGCGCCGGATCTCGCCATCCAGCGGGGATAGATCACAGCCATCTCCCGAGGAAAAACACGCACTACACTAAAGCGCCCGGAATCACCAACCAACCGATGACTAAGGCATTTTTAAAAGAATAATTCGTATCAGGACTGTGTTTTTCTTCATCGAGCGGTCCCGCGCAGCCTGGCCCAGCTCCCTACGCTTTTCGTGGCCCCACCCTAGGGCAGTCACATTGGCGCAGCTCTTTGCGCGATTGCGAGCTCCCACCGACTGCCCGTGAAAAGGCTCCGCCCCCCACGGCGCCTCCTGAGGTTCACCACTTCGTATTTTCTCGCTACGGAATAGCGAGAAAGTTATGTAATGCTGCGCGTAAAAACGGCGAATTGTTGGCAAAAACACTTATTAAAGGACCCTGGTAACGAAAAGTTAATATATCCAGTTGCAAAATTTAGAAAAAAATCCGCTAACACGTGCTGTAGTCAGAATTCATAATTTGTCCTTGATACCGAAAAATGGAATGACGGCAAAACGTCGGTCTGTCCGTGTGATATTTTTATTTTGCGGTGTACTTTACGTGAAGCCCCTGCGACATTTTCCAAATTTTCAAAAGAATGGCTCCATCGTTTTTCAATACATTTTGTTGTTGGACAGTGTGAAGGACGTTTAAGAGAATGGTACAGCTCAGTTGTTCTTTGAAAACCCCAATATTTTGAAAATTGCAAAAGTTCAAAATTGTTTAAGCGTCTTCCTACAAGTAAAATATTGAAGTTAGAGATTTTCCCCTTAATGAAATCTGTTGCTTAAAGATCGATTTTGAAATAAGGTCATGTACAATTTTTCGAAAAGTTGAGTATTTTTCTCCTAATTATGCATGGAAATCCTGGGGAGAAAGTACGTGCTATTTCACCACCACTAGTTTCATGTAGAGAAGCTTTTGGGGTATTCCCGTCCCCCGCCGTCTCCCGCTTCCCTTCCAGCGATGAGGCTCTGGGCTGAAAATTCCGGCGCCGCTCTGAAGAATGGCGAGATTTTTTATCAAGTAGTGTAGCTCATAACTCCAGGCGAGTTTAAAGCTAATAAAACTTTGCTGCAGGAAAAAGAGGAAGCCAACCAACAAGACGATAAGAGGAAAAGAGTTTGTTTTCCTTTAAGTAATAGATACGAAAAGAACTTCTTTCTATTAATGTTGAGAAGCTCCCGGTCAAGGCGATACTCGAGGGAAAGGAGAGGAAGGTAAGTGGTGGAGAAGAATGCGGCAGAAGCCGGCGGGGGCAGGGGCGGGGGGAGGGGCGGAGGCAGACGCGGGAGGGGGTGCCAGGGAGACGACGGCTGATTGCATCTTCTCGAAACGAGACGAGATGAGACGAGACGGCTGCCGACAGCATTTCGCCCAGAATATCAAACGACTTCGTTCTCGGCCAGTTTCTTCTCTAACGATCGATTTGCAGTTAATCGCACGCTGGAAATGTTTTTCGGGCTGCCTGCCGCCCGGACCCTCCTTTCGCCGCCCCCCTTTTTTGCCACTTTCGCCTCATTTCATAATCGCGAGCTTCTCGCCAGCTCACTCGCAAGTTTTCCTCTCAGTTTCCGCTGCGACTTTCGATATTAGAACGGTGCTTGATTTTGTAAGGGTCGACATCGTTGGTCTTCCTTGCTTTTTGTGTTCTGCCTTTTGTTAAAGGCGCAAGAGCGAGGGAGGCGCTCTCCGGAAGGGTGGGGAAGGGGGGAGGGCGGGGGGGGGGGGGCGGGGCGGGGAAAGGCGTCTGCCTGTTGCTCCCCGACCCCCTCGCTCCACTCCTCAAACCGCCGTCGCCGCTGCCTCCATTCTTGCATCGTTTCTTCGCGTCCCGATCCCCTTTTCCCAGAAGTCGCGGTGAGCCGCTCACATTTGCGTGAAAAACCTCCCCTGAAACTCACACTCGCTCTTTGACAGCTCGCGCGCTGCGATATTGGAAAAAGTTGGTCCTGGCAGGGAAATGGGGAGCGATATGAAAGTATCGCCTGAAAGAACTCTTAATTAAAAATGCCTTGTAGTTTCGTTGAAGTTCACTCATAATGATGCAAGTTGTCAAATATTGGGATGTTCATTTCAAATATGGAAAAAGAGAAACGAATGCAAGTGACTACTGCGTTATGAACTCGTAGGCGAGGCGGTTTGTCTTCTGCTCTCGTGCGTCGCCTGACACCCGTTGTCAAACAGCCAGAGAAACCCGCTCTCTATCTCTCTCCACTCTCGCTTCCGTTTGAAAATCTCGTGAAAAATCCCATCTTCCGTATTTTCGCATTCCAGTACCTCGCAAACGACAGCTTTGAATCTACACTGAGTCAATTTACTCGCCGTGATGACCGCAGTCCCAAGCCATGTGAGCTTACTTTTTAGAATTTTCACAAATTCGTTTAATAATACGTTATAATATGTTAATAACCATTTCGTTCATATAGTTAGTTTTGTTGAATGGAAAAGTAGTTAATTCTGTAACTCGCGCTGGGACGCCGGTTCTAAATCTGCAGGAATAGACATTAAGAGATGGTAATGTATATTTAATGGCATGTAAATTCCATGGTATTGATGACTATTCGAACATAAAATTTACAATATTATCAGCACTGCATTGGAATGGATTGATCGTAAAGAAGATGAGACCCGCACGATTTTTTCCTTTACTCCTTTTCTCTAACTGTGGAAAAAGATCAAACTCGCAGGGCTTTAGTTCGTTCACATTCATCTTGGAATATGAATTTTGAAGAAAATATCTATACGGTTTAGGCGCTTGCGTTCACTACAGGCGGACTGACATACAAAAAGACAAAATTCAACTACAGCCAGGTGGATAGGAGTTTCTTCAATTCGGAGAACATGCTAAGTATGGTTTAGGTGCTGATAGTGTTTGTTCGCAGAAACAGGACGGACGATCGTTTTAGGAAAGAACACTTTTTCGGTATCAGGAGACTATAAAACGTGTATGTCCGTTGAAATCTCGAAATAGATTTTCCGCAGCATTACATAAGTATCATTAAATAATTATTATTTCGGAAATAATTTTCGTATAACATTTAATAATACTCATTTTTCAAGGAAGTTGAATGTAACTTTATTCCCGTTGGTATAAAAGTTTTGTAATGTACACCTCCACATGTACACTCCAGTACTGTAATGTGCAGTTCTACAGACGTGCTTAGTACACATTATTTCTAACTTATGTACTTTTCAAAAAGTCAGAGAGGTTCAACGAAAAGTAGACCTGCGCCAATATTTTAAACTCCTCTTGTTATATCCTTGGAAAAAAACATCGGAAAAAATTGAAGAGAAAAATTGAAGAAATAATTTTTTTCTGATTTGCATTAATTTCAAACAGAACTCTGCCGAAGCTAATGGTTTTTTAAAAAAATATACATGAGCTTTTATTAAAGATTTGATTATTTAGAACAGATTTTTAATAAAAAATCTATCTTCAAATTTGTAGTTTTGAAATGTTATATTTTTGCAATATTAAAAAATACAGAGGATTCGCACTTAAGTAACTTTTCCCGTTTTTGACACATAAGAGAATAAAACTTATTTGTTCAAAACCGCTTAAATTTTACGCAAAATTAAAAGATTTCATTTAAGGAAAGAAATTTTAATCTTCAATATTGTAGTTGTAGAAAGACGATGCAATTCTCGTTTTTGACACATAAGAGAATAAAACTTATTTGTTCAAAACCGCTTAAATTTTACGCAAAATTAAAAGATTTCATTTAAGAAAAGAAATTTTAATCTTCAATATTGTAGTTGTAGAAAGACGATGCAATACAGCTGTAATAACTCATCGTTTAGCACAAGAGGACTATATAAGTGAAATCAGGATTACATATTATTGGCCGACAACAAGTGAATGTTGCATTCCAATTGTTAAATAACTATGAACTTGACAAAAATAGGAAAACTAAAAGCATATTGAATATTTTACCTCTCTTATTTTGAGATGTTCTAATAATTTGGCCAGGAACTGTTGGGAGGCCGCCATCTTACGGAATAGGAAGAATGAAAGCCCAAACTCACTTCTCCCCATAGCACGTCACACAGAGTTGTCACCCATAGCACGTCACACAGAGTTACTGTTTCTGACGTAAAATAAATAAATAAACAAAATGGAGGTTGCGGGAGGGGGGTTTGAAGTGTAGAAGAAGTTAGTCAATAAAAAGAGTTAAAAGGCGGTGTTATAAGGGAATGTTATTTAGGGACAGGAAAATGAGGATTGTAAAAAAGTTTTAACTTTCCAAAATGATAATTTTTTGCCTTTGTTTCCTAAGTCAAGAAGTTTGAAGTTTCTTTAGGGAGGAGGGGCAAAAGAGGGGTGAATCAAATTATTAGTAAAGGTGGATTATCTAAATTTTGTTTCCAAGGCTTAATATGTTCTTCTATTCTGCTGGACCGTTTTCTGCCTGTTTGTCCATAAGTAGAATCACAGTTATTACATGTGAAAAAAATACCACTACGTTTGGAGGGGGATAGGGGATTTGGTAATAAAAATTGAATGGAGATTTTAAGTTTTGCAAGATACAGAAGTATTGTGCTTCTCAAAACCTTCACCTATGTGTTTAATATTGGACATATGTAGGGGATGGTAATATTTTTTTGGGCTAAAGGACAAGTCTGAGGAAATACTTAATTCATAAGAATTTTTACTTTTTTGTCAAATACGTTTATTAATGGAAAGAGAGTCATAATTATATTAAACGCGATTGTTAGAATGGAATAAAAATCCTCTTCATGAAAATCAATTTCTGACATAGGAAACTGGAATAGTCTGTTGATTATAGAGTGAAAGACAACATATTTATAATGGTAAATGTGATTGGAATGGAATGGGATGATCATATCTGTATGAGTAAGTTTTCTGAAAATTTTTCAAAAGGGTTTTTAGAATTTTTTATCGGAAAAGTTAAATCAAGAAAAATTAACGAGTGGTTATGTTCAATTTTCATTGAGAACTTTATGTGGGAGTGAAAGCAATTTAGAAAATCAATTAACTGACTCCATTGCCTAGATGTTCCTAACTAAAGACATAATATCATCGACATACATAAAGTAATAAATAATTTGTTTAGAGAGAGAGAGAGTTCAGGCAGGTAAAATACGTTATTCTCAAAGTGATCTTTAAACAGTTAAGCAGAGTGGAAATGTTAGAGCCCATTGCTAATCCTTCTCATTGTGAATATAATTTATAATTGAAAGTGAAAAAATTACACAAGTCAAGTAATACATAAGTCAAGTAGTTTGAGAAAACGTATTTTTTCTAGATAGGATGATTTTGACCTCATAATGTGATTGATATTTAATGTCCTGAACTTCATTGGGGTGAATATTTGTAAATAAATTGTTCACATGAAAGGAGACCAATTTCGCTTTGGGGAACATCAGTGTCTAAGTTTATTAATGAGGTCAATGGAATTGTTAAATTTGAATGAGAGTGAAATGGCTGGTAGAGGTATATAGAGGAATCATAAATTTACAAAGGGGTGAAATACTTCAGTATTTAAAGTTATATATATAAAGTTATATTCAGTTAAAAAAACAATTGTTCTAATTGAAAGATTTTTACTATATAGTTTAATAAGGTTATTCTACCTAGGACATTGAGGATTCACAACTCTCAGCGTTTTGGGATATTTGTCAAGACATGAAAAAGTCAATACTATTGTAGTAATAAACACAATTCATTGAAAATTTGGAAACCTTTTTAAATGAAAATGGTTTTAGTTGCCGCGACAAAGATTTTCTATAAAATCAATTTTCTCCGATGAATAGGAACTCGAGGTTAGGTGAGTTTCCAAAGGACATTTTAATTTTTGAGAGTATTTTACATGAAGCCTCAATTACATTTTCACAATTTTTTAACAATGGTCCCAAAATGGCCCTTTTCGTTAAACTTTGTCCTCGGATAGTGTACAAGACACTTAAAAAGGTCGAAGGTCTCATTTTCATAGAAATCCCTGATTTTTGAAAATTGTATCAATTCAAAATTTCTTTCTTATGAGTGAAAATGTGTGGGGGGTTTCAGTGTAAAAAGCAGATATGTCCAATATTAATCTTTGAAAAAATATTGCGATGTGAATGAAGTAAGAGGCTGCATATTTGTAAATACCTTTCATCTAGTTTACCTTTTTTCGCCTTTCCTTACACCGGGCGCGTCAACCTGCGCTCGCAGGAGCTCCTTGCCCGCCTGGGAACCTCGGCGCTCTTGTGGACACAGGCAACTTCGCTGGCATCTCTCTGTTTTCCCCGCCAAATTAAGAAAGGGGTGTACAAGAGCTGTCAGTGGTCTTTTAGTTCTGATATGCTCTCTTATTGTCAATATGCAATTACAAGCAAGTAATCACTGAATATCTCATTTAAATGAAACTGGAAAGCGATATGAAATGGAAGTTAATCATGTGATAAAGTCAGATTGCTAGCAAAGATTTACACCATTTTTCAAATTTATGATCTCTTGATGCTGATATTAATTTGGATGAATATGGCAGATTTTGAAAGACATGCTGGATAATTGTAATTATTTTCTGACATTATTAAAAACAAACACTAAAAATTTTTTGTAAAATAATTTATATCTTTGACGTTTCGACCCTAGTTGGGGTCGTCTTCAAAAAATCTAAAAATATAAAGATATTACATTCAAGTGATCGAGATTAAATGAATAAAATGTAAAACATAATAAATAAAGCAATATTGATATAGAACCATAATAAAAACATGTTGTGACATACATAGGATAAGAGGTGGTTGAAAAACACTCAGTAGAAAATCAGATAGCAATTTATTCAAATTGTCAGTATTATAAAAAACGCTGGCCGTGTATGTGAAGTCGCTAATATCATCTAGCCAACTAGTATGACAAGTCTTTTTTGAATTAGTTCCAGGTTCAAGAGAATTTGCATATGTATAAGATTACACAAATCATTTCTTACCAAGTAGGGACAAAACTTCAAAGAAATAAATTATTTAAAAAAATATTTTAGTGCTTGTTTTTAATAAGGTCAGAAAACTATTATAATTAAACACGAAAATCGACATTAATCTATTCCTCCAAATACGCTGTATTGCTTTCATTATCCTTTTATCAAAACCTGGATCAAATAAACACACAGTTTGCTTTTAGAAATCATTGGACTACAATACAGCAGATTATTTCAAACAAAAATATGAAGAAACTAGGTTGTGAGACCTTTACCAATGATTGTGTCCTCGTATCTCGAGCAAACGTAAGATAGCACGAGAAATAATTTCAACTAGCGTCCTCGTGCAAGAACTCTCGCGTGTTTAACCCCACCCTCTTCCCTATTCTTCTATTTCCATATTAAACCTGTAATGTATATTTTTCTTCAAGACCCTCTTATCCTCCGCCATTGTTCTATGTCTTCTTGCAATTGATAACAATACAATGCAACCTTGTCAATTCAAACTATTCTTATTTAACGTTATTACCGATCAGAGAGCTACACCCGTGTAATTCAGTCATTTAGAATATCAAGTAATTAGTTTAATTTCACATAAAATTGTACATTCTACAGGCTCTGAACATTTTCCGCAAGATGTCCTCCTGTAGAATACGGTGTGAGAAACATTTCTTTGCGACCTTTGACCTCGGAATTTTCGTTTGAAAGACCCTAAAGTTTAGAATTTATTTAAAGATATAGATTGAACTATCCGGCCGCGTTTTGCGGGTTGCATTTTACATGAATATTTGGATGCGTTTTTTAAAACAAATCCCTCATATTTTTCAAGTCAAAGTGAAATTCCTCACGTCTCCGTGAAATTATATTTCTTCATAGACCTCATGTATAAAGATTGGTTGCGTGTGAGAGCCGTAAAAGATGTGTGTGTGTATAAAATGAAATAATATAGCAGGTGGAGTTTGGGAGCACATACAGACTCGAGCAATTTTTTCGCTAATGAATCTGAAAAAAAGCTCAGAAATCATGTTTGACAGATTCACATTTAGTGTCTGTTAAGAGAATAGTGTCCAACAAAGCTTTGTTACGCAGCATTGAAAGAATAATTTTTCATAATCAACAGTTTAATGAGTGTGAATAAAAAGTTACTTTTATAGAATTGAATAAAGTTTTCCATTAAACAACTGAGAGTTGAATTATTTTTATTTTTATACTACTTACTATTTCAATTCATGTTTATTTTCATTTTTAACTCTACCTTGCATGATCATTATTGTCACGGCAGAATTGTATAATCATTTCTGGCAGGAATATGTTTCAATGGCAAAATATGTTTTTTATTTCCGTTTGTGTTAAGCCTTATGTTTCATTAAAGGATTGTTTTATTTGATGTATATAGCAAAAATTTGAAATAAATTATAGAAACAGCTCTCTGCAGTTTCTCTCCTGTAGTAAAACCTACCCATAAATTTAGCGTATCACTCTTATTGGCGGACAATAATGTTTGTTCCTAATCTGAACGTAAGAACTAGTACTCGGAAATTGAAACAATCTCTCGAATCAATTGAAACTATCACTCTTTAAGTGAATGCAAAGTCAAAATCCTTTGGATTGGAAAATTTAATTTAATTTTTAAATGAGTTCAAGTATTGATATATTTGTTATAGTACAGGAAGTGGGAATTTTAATCTCTCACTTTCAGGCAATAATTCAACAGCCTTCTGCAAACGACCGTCATGGGCCAGGTATCGAGAGAGGTACGACTCGCTGGACCAGTTTGTACACAACCGTAAAAATTCGCGGCTCTGGTCGCAGTGCCCGTGAGTTCCAGGAAGTTCGTAACCTTCGAACTTGACATGCTTGCTTTACAGTATGCCTTGAACTTGTTTTTCCGCTTGACTTGAATAATATTTGAAAAACTTGAAAAATTCTTGAAGAGCTTTCACTGACAGCTTTTGAGCTTCACTTGCTTCTAAAAGTTTGACCTTTTGATCTAAGGTTAGTTTTATGGTTTTTCCCAACCATTGTTAAACAGGTTGCGAAACTCAAAAATACACACCACCTCACTTGCTGCCTAGTGGCAGCAATCGGGCTGCTCGCTTACTCTTTCAACGCATAATGCGTCACAGCCCAGAGTTATATATCTTTCTGACACCCTTTATTTGCTTGGGTAATGCATTTCTGGCCGAAGGGTTACGGTTCCTAAAGCAGGGCCGGGAGATGCGCGAATAGAAGCCATGGCCGTACACCTTCCAACGCTCAGAGAGCCGGAAAGGAGGGAATTCCCCATAAAGCCTACGCCTTGAGAGATAAGGGACCCCAAGGTCGAATTGCACACTGACAGATGAAGCCCCTCTCCTTCACTGTGCAGTTTCCACGACTGGTCGCAGGGATAGAAATTGAAACAGACTTGCATATGCAATCATTCCATTACGAACATCTTGCGTCTTTCTGCCAATTACATTAAATTCTCAAGAATTCCGTTTTATAATGGTTCTTTTCCAGCAGGACTAAAAATATTATACCGCGTTTAACAGGTTTTTATGCTGTGTAAAATGCCATTTAAGTTCACGGGCCGGAAAAAGTTTCCGGTTTGTACAGGTTCCTGTTTAGACAGATTTTACTGTAATAATAATAACTTGTAATAAATCACTACGAAGTAGTAGAGAAGGTATTGCCACGATGTTCGGACCTTTGAAGCAGTGGTTTAAATTTACAAAAGTGTTAAATGTAGCTATTTATTACACACTTTTTTTTAGGAAAACGAATAAAATGACCTATCTTGTAATTCACCCGAATACAAAAAGTTACGCTTTTATAAAGGCATTATTGAATCCATTCTTCATTAAATAAGAATTAAATCATAAGATTGTCTATTCATCTTTCAACGATTCGTTCTACTATTCATTAAACTGAATAAATAATGTTTGTTTGTGTTACAGGTGTGTGCAGAACATCGGGTGTGGTGTGGGCAGCAGGGTGGTGAGTGGCAGTTACTGATGCATCATTCATACGAAGCCAAATCACGCATTGATGATCTACATCATTATTTCAAGGGTTGTGCTTTGTCCCCACCAAGCGGCTTGCGACCTCAGCGGCCTTTTTTGTTGTACACAGGCAGGACGAGGAAGGTTTTTACTGTCGGTTCTTCTGGTTTCGAATTCAAAACTGTCAGATTCCCTTTTTACGGGAAAAATAATATATTTCTCGGAAAACCTAGACACCCGATTACTAATTAATAGTAGATATCTTAGGCAAAACTATTTTTTTAAACTTATTGCTTCTCCTTCGACACGTGTCTCTCGAGAACTTTAAGGTACTCTTCTCTGGATTTTAGTTTATGATTAGTTTACTATGAAAGTTGTAGGGGGGCGAGAGGGATGTTTAGAAGTTAAGGTGGTTTGAATAGGTCTTTTGAGAATCTTGATTAAATGCGGAGTCAGTTGTTGTTTCAACCTACTTTAAACATTGTAGAACGGGGAGAGTTTGGTAAGAGGTTGAAGAAATTGAAGGGCCCAGTAGAGCGAGGGCTTTCCCACATTATCTTAGTTCTGAAATATTGAGGATTTTACTTCAACGTTCATAAAATAAGGCAGAAATCATGGATCAGTAAAATCTTTCTGGAATACGCTTTTATAAATGCAAACAAAACTTTGTGCAAATAATGTGAAAAATGTTAATATGTTTTTACATTTTCTGGGTGTACAACAATTGTTATTGTTTTACCAGAATGTATGTGTTCTTTAAATACCCACTCTTGCAAGCAAAAGACTTAATTATTACAAATAAATATGCATTTTGACTATTATAATTATACAATTTATTGAAACATTTTTCATCATTCTAAAATTACTTGAATTTACACCAATCTCCTGTGTAAGTGTTAACGTCAACGAACAATTAGATAGACACAAACTTTAGTTTTCTAAAATTGTATTCTTCTCCACTATTCCTCGCTTTCTTTCTAACATTTTCTTTCTAGTTCTCATGATATCTTTTCTTTTTATTTGAGGTTTTATGCACAGGATGGTGCAATTATTGGACCGATGTTTTACAATCTCCTTGAATTCTGATGCAACTACTTCTTCTCGAATTTGTTGATTGGGAATGAACCAGTGTGCATTTAATATTGATTAGAGGTATTTATTTTGTGAACACGACAAAAATGATTTTCAGGTAACATGCAATAAGAACATTACAAAGCTAATAGACGAACATTTTCAGCTCTATCAAGCAATGGGGTGTGATTCATCACTAAAATTTCAATCCTTGCATTTTCATTTTAAATTGATTCTATAACCTACCGGTGATAGTGAATGAGGGATTGCATGTTCAATAAAACAAACATATTCTTATAATACATTTAATTAAAATTAATACGATTATGAGGGTGAATAAGAGCATGCAAATGAAATGAATGATTACAATTAATTTACTTTAGTTTCTTTGCGGCTCATTGAACTGAGAGGCAATATTCACGCTGCAACAAATAACTAGCCGCCCTATTACAATTCAGCGGTGGCTGGTGCCCCCAAAGACTAATGGTTGCACCTCTATCGAATGATGGAAATTTACTCTCCTAAATTCAAAACATTAATATATAATAAATCAGAAAAAGATTTGAGGAATTGTTTTGTCGTAGGTTTTTATTTCTCCAGAAAGTTTTTTCGGTTGCATTGTGGCGATCTTCAGCGAATCAATATATTTTTCTACAACGAAGATCCTCCCCCGAAGCCTCTATCATGTGGGGTATACTCCATTTCCTGTGGCAGTTGCAATGCGCAATATATTGGCAAGACAGGAAGATCCTTTAAACAAAGAATCAAAGAACACGTCCATTCTCATATACACAAAACAACACAATCACACTTTGCCAGCCATCTCTTGAAACAAGAACACTTAATGCAGCCAATGACGTCAAAAGTTTGGAGATTGAAACATATGCACTCACAGACTTAAATTAGATGCTATTCAGTATAATTCTATGAATTTGGCCACAAGATTTGGACACTCTGCTTTATACAAAACTTCCT